>JABUQX010126156.1:0-17500 GCA_015478945.1 Trachelipus rathkii
TACAAGAGGAGGTTGTGTTAAAGATCGGCACTGTTGAAGCCGGAAAATTAGGTTTTAACTGCATAAAATTGTTGTGTTAACCTTTTAGAAATCTTATTATAAACTGTGAACCACTCGTTTAATTAATTTGAACCCCTAATATTAGAGAGAAGGGAGTTCGGCCTACCCAGGAAAAGGTCGATTGCAGGTAGTCGACTGGTATGCAAAACACAACTATTAAAAAACTTAGGGCATTCTCGGTCTAGTATAACTTCTGCAAATTAACATAGCGGGGGCAAATACTTCAACAATAAAACGAAATCGATCTGACGGAGAGCACACCCGCCTTTCCACGAAGAGATTGCTGGGGTGGTTAAGCTGAGCGAGCATTTAGGGGAGCCAAAGCGGCGATGGGTAACGCCCCTTGATTGTCTTTTCCTGATGTAAAAAACTGAGTTGCTGATTGTACAAAGGTAAGCGAGTTACGATAGCTAGTGTCCAATGGTGGAAGAAAATGATCAGACGAAGGTGTTCGCTCTTTACAGTAACATACTGACTGAGGCGGAGTTGGTACTACCGCAGTTGGATAAGGAGCTGCTATTCTCAAAACGGTTTGCAAAATATGCTTATTAATTGCATAGGAAAGTCAATATCTGTACCAAGCAAAAGTGGATTGATCAATACATAATACAAAAAAAAGTGCCACAAAGGTTCATAACATCCGGGAGATGAATCTGTTGAATTCTGTTGCAAATTTTGACGTTGAATTTAATTGGTATATAAGATAAAAAATTGGCGATAATTTTGACAGAATTGGCTAACGAAAGAGATAAGATCATAGGAGCTGAGGAATTTCAATTGCAAATAGCTTATTTAGAAAATGGAGAGTGGGCGTGTCTCTCTTCTCCGACTAAAGTTACCATGGAAACAGGGTTGCAATTGGAGGCGAGGCTTAGTGATTGAATTTCTCTGAATTCCACTTGAGAAGTGTTTGAGCCTTTTAAATCGGAAACGTCAAAGGAACGAAAATTGCTAGGCGTACTATAAAATACTACATAATTATAATAATAATACATAATAATAATATATAAATAATAATAATAATACATAAAATAATAATAATAATAATAATAATAATAATAATAATATTAGTAATAATAATAATTAATAATAATAATAATAATAATAATAATAATAATAATAGTAATAAAAGCGATAGTAGGTAATAATAAAAATAATAATATATAAATAATATAAATAATTAATAATAATAAGAATAATATAATAATCAATAAAATTAATAATTATAATAATGTAATAATAAAATTCATAATAAAATAATCAAATAATACTAATAATATAATACATAATAATGAATAATAATATAATATAATGAATAATCATAATATAATAATAATATCAATAATAATAATATATAATAATAATAATACTAATAATAACAATAATAAAGTGTATTATTATTATATAATATGATATATAATAATAATAATAATAATAATTAATATAATAATATAATAATAATAATAATTAATAAATTATAATAATAATAATAATAATAATAATAATAATAAATAATAAAGCATAATATAATAATATAATTATAATAAATAATACTAATATAAATAATAATAATAATAATAATATAATATATAATTAATAATAATATAATAATAATAAAAATGATAATATTAATATAATAAATAATATATAATAGTATAAATAATAGTAGTGCGTAATAATAATAATAATATATATATAATAATAAATAATAATTGGAATATATACAATATAATAATATACTTATAAATATAATAAAATATATATAATAATATAAATAAAACTAATAATAATAATAATAATATAAATAATATATAATACTTTAATATAACTAATAATCTATACTAACAATAGTAAAGAGCGATAGTATCAATTAATTAATAATAATAATAATAAATATAATTAATATATTAATAATAATATAATAATAATAATAATTAATAATACTAATAATAATGAATATATAAAAAAGAATAATATATAAAAATAATAACGCGTAATAATAATAAATAAATACATAATATAATAATATAATATATAATAATAAATAATAATAATATAATATATGATATATATAGTAATAATAATAATCATAATCTAATAATAAAATATAAAATTAAATAAATAAATAATATAATATAATATCGCACTCACGTGATATCAATTTGCTAGTTAATGAATATAATAATAGTAATTATATAATAATAATATAATAATAATTATAATATAATAATATATATAAAATATAATAATACTAATAATAATAATATAATAATAATATAATAATAATAATAATAATAATAATAATAATAATATTAATAATAATAATAATAAAAATAATAATAATAATAATAATATTAATAATAATAATAATAATAATAATATTTTTTTTGTAAAAAATACGATAACGTACAGTAAAAAAGGGTTAAGCGGGATGATGAAAAAGATCCAAGAAGGTGTAGATTTCAGAGAGATAGCTATGAAATAAGAGACTAATGGTTATATTAGAACTTTGATAAAGAGAAAGGAAACTAGTGGATTGAAAGCCCATTACAAGGAGTTCATCCATCGGGACAAGGAACTGTCCTTGGCGGTCGATATTTCTACAGGCACCTTCTAGAATCTTAATACCGGAAAATCTGGTGGATGATGTCATAGGAAAAATACATAATACAAATCATTTGGGAATTAAAAGGAATTTGACTGTTTTAAGGGCGGATTTCGTCTTCAGGTTTATGCATAGTAGAGTAAAGAAATTCATACAGAGTTGTAATGTCTGTCAGAAAAACAAAAGCGTTAGGAAGATATCTCCAGAATTTGGCAGGTTTAAGGAAGTCTCGGAGAAATTTAACACTCTCCATGTGGCTTGTTAAGCTACCGGTATAGTATGGGTTCATTTATCTGCTGGTTTATCGACGATTTAGTAATATCCCTTCGCCTCACCCCTCTTTAGTAGGGCGGCGACGGTCGATTCGGTATTAAATGTGTTTGTAAGCGAGATTTCCTCGTTCTGTGGGTTCAATAAAAAGACTCATCTCAGATCGGGGAAGCCAATTCACTTCCAAATTGGTTATTTAATGACGTGTGTAACCTCTAACTCGGCTATGTAAGGTCGTGGACAA
The DNA here is from genome assembly GCA_015478945.1 of Trachelipus rathkii. Classification (NCBI taxonomy): domain Eukaryota; kingdom Metazoa; phylum Arthropoda; class Malacostraca; order Isopoda; family Trachelipodidae; genus Trachelipus; species Trachelipus rathkii. The sequence goes on from JABUQX010126156.1 coordinate 3,180, forward strand.
CGGCTAACCTCGCCAAATGTGAACGCCTAGTAGAAAGAATTAAACCCAGCACTCATAGTGAACACTGATATTGTATGGGCTCAATGATAGTGCACGATGAAGGGTTAAAATGGCCGGAAATTTTGCCCTGGGCATTGTACTGTTTGAGGAATTAGCCCTCTAAATGACAAAGGGGTTACTCCCTGTGTGCTGTTCGGCCAGAATTTATCAGTGCCAGAGCGGCGAAGTTTATACAGAAGGAGCACTCTGTGCCAGGTTATGCAAAGTAGCCTATTTGAGAAACTTAGTGGGCTTTAAATGCGTAGACTCTGGCACCACATGTTGTTATAAAAATATGAATGCGTTCGTTCCGAAAGATCTCCACAAGGCAAGGTTCGTATTAGTAAGAACTCAACAGTATAATGTGGAAAACTGGCAGAGAGATACTCAGGACTCCGGACCTTTCAGGGTGCTACGGATAAGAAAGAATAACGTTTATATCTGTTAAAGCAGGGAAAAGAGGCAGTGAACAGCTTTAGAGAAATGTAAGAAATTTATCATAAATAACCGACCGGGGAAGCGCTGGAAACCAGAAAGAAATTGAGATTGACTGTTTATCCTTCCGCAAAAACCATCTTCTTTCCTCTATTTATACTATGGAAGAAACACAGGACATCCAAACGGTGGATGATTGGTGATAAATTATCTCACGAGTTCTTGTACAAGAATGTCAGCAGTAGGGGTTTGCAATAGAGGAGTTGAAAATTCAAGCCCCAGTGGAATTAAATGAGAGGTCTGCTTTAATATTTTTGTAATAATGTATTTATACGGGTAGGAATTTTCGTACTTGTAAAATCAGAGTAACATTACCGCGCGACCGACAAAAAAAAACAATCCAAAAAAAAAAAATACAGAAAAAAAAAAAAAAAAAAAAAACTGGAGCCTTCGTCGGGATGAAGCAAGGGGCCCAAGGGGAAAACCACTTTAATTATTTGAAGGATTTCCCCTCAGCTCCGAGATATCACCATCTGTAAGAGTCAGGATTTCTACTTCATATAGCTTGTTTACCCTGCTATATATATCACCTGTACACTAAACTCTGACTATTGCATAGTCATACGAGAAATTTCAAATGACTTAAGGTGCAACACTTTCAAAATAATGTAAAAGTGAGTCACAGTGGAGGATGATGCCCAAAGGAGTGCCGAGAACGAGGGAATTTCAAGAAGGGCAGAGTGAGTATCCCAACGGTTTATAAGGAGAAAAAGAATGTGTTCAAGAAGATCGGCACTGTTGAAGCGGAAGATTAAGGTTTTTAACTGAGTTATAGAAAGTTGTTGTTGTTAACTTTAAAAGTATTATTATAAACTGTGAATGCAACTCGTTTAATTATTTGAACGTCTAAATTAGGGAAAGAAAGGGTTATAAGTCCATGTATATGTGATCTGACTCATTATTAAATTGGTAATACAGACTATTGGTGTTAACTAATTGAGGTTGATATGAACTATTATCTTTTTAAACATGACGTATCACTCTCTCTCTCGACCCCACTTTTAAATTAATTAATCTTAATGAAATAAAGATAAGAAAGTAACTACTCTTTTTTATCAACTGTACCTAACTCTATGATGATTTGAGTACATATTTATATTATTATATATATATATATATAATGATATCATATAGTATTTATATATAGTAACAGCGGTATATAGTATTGTAATAATAATGGCTAGTTCGTAATATAATAATATACGTGGATGAGTACTAATATGCTATACAAAGAGTAGAATGCGTATAAATCACAAATCTGAACTTTATATTTATAAATTACGAATAATCAATTTATCTTAAAACTAACCTATCTAAATATTTTCCTTATACTATAAATAACAGTAAATAAAAACACATAAGTCAAACTCGGTTTCATTCGTCATCACAAATTATATATACATAAATCACCTTAACTAGTTTCCAAAACCTCGGCTAGTTATAGCAAACGGCAATGTTCAAGGAAACTTTATAAAATCAATAAATACACTTTCAGTAACTTAACACGTTTCTTGTTTGATTCAGACAAGTATTAAAATTCCTATGACAACAAACAATTTTTACTAAATAGTAACTCACAACTTTCCAGGAACCCAAAACAACATCATAGTAAGTCCTCAGATTTCTGTTCGCGTTCAACGCTCTCAGTTTGGCCAATCAAATTCGATAATATTTGGAGTCAGTCACGAGAAGGGCACAATTTCCCTTTCCTTTTCCTTTTCAAATAATCTTCGTATACTAATTAATTTGAAAGAAATACACTCTTATTGTTCCAACTTCGAGGATCGATTCTCCCATACGGATAGTATCAAGGGCAACATTGGATACTTTACGTCCCGTCATCGGTTCCTAAAAGAACTAATAATTTTTCTTTAACCACACTTTCTTCCACTTAATTGCGCTTCCAACCCATGGAGGCTCCTCAAAACTCCCTCCAACCAATTTGCTAACCTTCTTCGAGACGCAAGATAATCTAATTTTTTTCTCTACATTCTCATACAACTTAAGCCGTTTTCGTTTTGGCAATATTCTTACGAATTCTTACAAAAAATAAGAACGTTCTAAAAAAAAACCGTTCGTTTTGTCAAATTTTAAGAAAATTTGAGAATATTCCAAACGTATAAAATTTTGACAAATCCCGTAAGATTGCTATTTCCCCTATCTTACCGAAAATTCTATTCTACGAAAATGTAAACAAAGGAAATGATGGCAGATAGCAGTCATGATTTTTTTTTCTTTTTTCTTTTTTTTTTTTACAATGAAATCAATTTTTTTTTATTAATGACTTTAAGAGTAATGAGATTGTGTCAAATATTTGTGCGATATTCACAATTTTAATTATCCTTAAAATATTCATAAAAATGCAATGATAATGTTTTAACTGACGTGGTAGCCCTGTTTCACTACGTTGTAGGCCCGTTGAAGATGCTTCCTTGAAAAAATGGCTTTATTTTCAGCTTTGCCAATTTTTGATGAAAAGATCTGTTACAATGATGCACTTTTCATTGTTTTTTTTTTGTAACATACTATATATATATATATATATATATATATATATATATATATATATATATATATATATATATATATATATATATATATAATTATATATATATATATATATATATATATATATATATATATATATATATATATATATATATATATATATATATATATATATCAAACACTGAAAATTTACCTTAAGAGTAAGAAAGAAAGGGCAATAATCTCTCCTCCTTTTTTTTATTACTCCAAAAATCTAAAATATTCTGAAACATCATCATTATTCTTCCTTTTTATAATAATACCCTCCAAATCCTTGAAGTCCATCATAAGTGTTTTTACTTCTGCACAACAGCTGATTTTTGTAATGTTTGTAAACAAGTTTATAAGAATAAGAATTCATTCGCGGTCGATTTGGCACGAAACCGTTCTTAAATGCAGATTTTATCTATCGAGCCGAGCGTAAGACAAAATGCCAAAACGAAAACGACTTTGCTTCTCTCATTCCTATTTAGTTGGTTTATTTATTCATTTTTTCGCACCATAACAATATAAATATATATATATATATATATATATATATATATATATATATATATATATATATATATATATATATATATATATATATATATATATATATATATATATATATATATATATATATATATATATATATCTTCTTCTTCTTCATCTTCCTTCTATTTTCCCAAGAATGGGAGTAAGGTGCGTGACGAGCATCGGAAAAGAAAAGTAGTAGAAGAATATGACAAAATCGAAAATAAAGCCCAGCCTTACCGCCCCCTGTACCATTAATTAGTAAGAACCCGTCGCAATCAGAAAATCCACCCTAGAGCTTCACGGGACCGCGACGACTCACCATGGTAAATCGTCAATGTAAGGGTTCACCCCTTGGCCGCAACCATGCCCCCATACAAACCCGCCATTCACTCCTATTATGCACCTTATTCTCGCCTTTGCAAACTCACATTTCTTCCTTCAGATATCTGTTTACCGACTCAATCCACTTTTTCGTCGGTCTCTCAGCCGTGGTCGGTTCCCAACACACTACCACTATACATCCGCTTACCCAACCGACTATCATTATTCATCCTTTCCACATGACCCACAAACCATCTTCAACATACTTTCATTTATTTCCATTTACCCCTTTCTTCACACCACACAACTCCTTAATATGTTCATTCTTCATTTTATCAATTCTTCTACACCCTAGCATGCCCCCTAAGATTGTCCATCTGAACCCCATTGAACTTTTTAGATCTATACTTCTTACGCTCCATAGTCTCACTACTATACATAACACAGGTAACAACATACCCTCATGTAAGACCCTAGCACACTCAAGACTTAGTCCCTTTACATTCAACTGATTTACTAGCGAGCGCTCTTACATACTTATCCTTATTATCTTTTGTTCACTTAACTTCTCATTCTTAATTTTACTCACCTACTTCCTTCGTATCACCTTCCTCTCCATCCAAGCCCCCATTAATTCTTAATTTTTACATAGAACAACATAATGATCCGCCGACAATCCCATTCCTAAACCCTCACTGATTTAACATCCAACACATACTTCAACATCTCCCTTCACCAACATCAAAATCAATCATACTTTTCACTTCGATACCATCTCTACCTACAATCCAACTCTAGTATACTTATGGATACTCTGTGTTTAAAGAAAGTATTACTTACACACATACCTCTCTCTTCACAGAAATCAATCACCTTCCTACCATTCTCATTTTCTCCCGACACCCCAAACCACCTGTTATACCATCCCTTTTTTATCACCTATCCAACCATTCAGGTCCCCCAACACTATCAATCTGAAGCTCCTACACACCCCATCCAAAACATCATTCAGATTATCCAAAAAATCGTACTCTTCAACGTTTCCCTCAGATGGACATACGCTCAACCACACATACCTTTGACCTTTTCAAACTTAAATTTAACCACAATTCTAGGACTCACACACACAAAGTCTACCTATTGCTCTGTATCATCACAGGTCACTCATCAAAATAGCAACTCCTTCCACCTCTCATTCCTTTCCACACCAGCACACACACATTTCACACCACACCACTCATTTTCACTGTTTCCTTTCATCTTTGTTTCAGTCACAGCGAGCAAATCAAATTTGCCCTTTCTAAATACATCCATGACCTCTCTCTCCTCTTCTCCTCAACATTTATTCCTCTGATATTCCATGCACCCATACGATTCATACAATTCATACGAAAGATGGAAGGCCGTTTACGGAGATCACGACCTTCTCCGTGGCCTGTATTAGCATTCCTGGCAAGAGATAGATGTAGTAGGCAGCCAACCCAACTATCACCGTCCTTAGTCGCCTTCTACGACACGCAGGACATACGATGTGGGCAATTCTTTCTCCCCATACACAGGGATAAGAGTAGTAGGGATGTCTGTAGTGTTACTAGAAGAGGGTGTGTACTTTAATCATGTATATGATATGTGAATAAATGGTGGTCGTAAAGTGTTGTCTGGAGGATGAGTGTGGTAAAGAATATGAACGCAAAAGAGAAAAGTGCACCATTAAAAATGGGAGGTTTTTAACACTTCGAGTGTGCGTGTACTCTCCTCCCTGATATATATATATATATATATATATATATATATATATATATATATATATATATATATATATATATATATATATATATATATATATATATATATATATATATATAGTATATATATATATATATATATATATATATATATATATATATATATATATATATATATATATATATATATACTGTATATTAGTGATAGAGCAGATGTCTTTTTTTCGCATCCGGATGCGGATGCGGATGTTTGATTTTAAGATCCGCGGAGTGCCGTGGATATATATATATATATATATATATATATATATATATATATATATATATATATATATATATATATATATATATATATATATATATATATATATATATATATATATATATATATATATATATATATATATATATATATATATTTATATTTACATATATATATATATATATATATATATATATATATATATATATATATATATATATATATATATATATATATATATATATATATATATATATATATATATATATATATATATATTTCTTTTAGCCGCAATCTATTAATATAATTGTGTTAGCAGGGTGCGGGACGGGTACCCAGCTCAAATGCACCCCACCAACCTCTTTCTCCAACCTCCGCCCTTAATGAAAGAGATTTTACAATTACAAGAGATTTTTGCATTAGTACTGAAATTCAAATGTAGGAAGGTTATGCTTGAGAAACATCAATTTTTCCGCATTTTCTGGTGAGAGTCTGTGTCTCTTTTCATCATATATTAGCCCAGCATTGCTAAATGCTCTCACAATTTGGAACACTAGTTAGAGTGGGATAGAAAAGTATTTTCTTGCAAGTTTACTCAAGAGTTGGTAAACATTTTGCTTACCTTTCCACCAACTGATAGGATCATCATTTGTATCTAGTCGTTTTTCTTGGTATAGTTTTCAATCATTTGCACTACATCTTTTGGTAATGCGTGTCTTTCTTCATCACTACTGGACTGTTGAAATTCTTCCAGTGAATCTGTTATTGATTTACTTGTAGAAAGTGTTGGTTATGTAGATTTCGTTTTTTTCCTTTTAATGGGTGGCGAATTAATAGACTGTTCGGATGGAAGTTTTCATCTTCTACACAGTGGTGATTTAACTTGTTCTATTATTGGATTACAAAAAAAAACTTGCCTTTATAACGGGGATCTAAGTAAGTTGCAATAGTTTGAAGGTTATTAATTTCCACAGAACCAAAGCGTTTTTCTAGCTCTAGTTTTATTACATCTTTCATTCTTTTTAAACCGTCATCATTTTCATTTGAAGATGATTCAAAATGCTTTCTTAGAGTTGAGATTAATGGTATTAAATCGGAGACAGAAGCTGTAGAGGCACTGATTTTTTTGGTAATTTCTTCAAATGGTTTCAATAGCTTAATGCAGTGTGATATGATGTTATTTTTTTGATTTTTTTGAGATTCATGACGTCACGCGAAATATAATTTGCGAACAAACTTTTCTTAAGTTCGATATAGTATTATTTTTTAAGCGATTTATTCATTCTATATAAATCAAAATCTTAAAATAGGGCCTATAGTCTATGACACAATGAAACAGCAACACTAAAGAGTGTTACGGATTATTTGTAATATTGATAAATGTTACATCAGAAATAAAAGAAACCTGTTTGAAACATATGATCCTTTGCTGACAATAGTGTAGGAATTTGGACCAGAGTAGCTTTGCTATAATATTATTTTAATTTTCTATTTTTATTGAAGTTAAATCACTCAAATATACAAAAAAAAAAAAAAAAAAAAAAATATATAAAAAGACAAAAAAAAAAAAAATAAAAAAATAAAATAAAAATAAATTGATTTTTTTCCGTGCAATCCCTGCTTCAAACACTATATTAATTTTTGCATTGTAATATATAAAAAAAAGAACGAGAAAAATATTATCTGACTCCATAGATGCTAAAACTAATATTAAAGCTAACACTCAATAAATTTTAAACCAACAAAAAATGGACGCCGCATGAAACACAGAATATTACTTTTATAAGAGAAGAACACTTCAAATTTAAACACATACCTAAGGCTTACGATAAATGTTTAGATTCCCATAAACTTTTTAAAGTTATCACTTCTGAATCATAAAAACCAAAATGTAGGAATTGACGAAATCGGTGGTTGAAGCAATTACACAAACATAAACACAAAGATGCCGGAGAAAAAAAAAGGAGCGATGATGTAGACAAATATTCCATGGAGAGCACACAAAGAGAAAAAAGGGTTACAGAGATGCAACCTATTTAAACGCGGGAAAAGTAAAAATGAGGAGAGAGAGAGAGAGAGAGAGAGAGAGAGAGAGAGAGAGAGAGAGAGAGAGAGAGAGAGAGAGAGAGAGAGAGAGAGAGAGAGAGAGAGAGAGAGAGAGAGAGAGAGAGAGAGAGAGAGAGAGAGAGAGAGAGTCCTACAAGGCATTGTTGAGATGGAAGTGTTGGCAGTAGTAAGGATAAGTCTCGATTGAAAACTCTCCTTCAACAAACACACGTATATTTCTTCAAAAGCATTAAAGTTGACAACTAGTGAATGAAAAGGGTCCAACTTAAACCCCAAATAATTCCTATAAAAATACAAAATTCTTTTAAGGATTTTGGAATTTAAAAAAATCAATAAAATATAAAAATAAAATAAAAATACATTATAAAAATAAAACTCATATTAAAGTTTAATAATAATAATAAATAAAAGCCCAAAAAATTTCAACGAAAAAACATTTAAAATAAACTAAAAAGAACACGTTATGTATTTTTAAAGCTTCGGGCTATTTAAATTTAATTCTGTCAAATAACTCGTTCGAAAGTATTGATATAATAAGAACAATTAAATGACTGCACAAAATACCTAAAGAGCTATGCCGTATTAACCCATGGCAGGGCCCCTAGGCTTCGACCTTCTTTGGGCCCCTCGACATCTACCCGCGAATTTGGCGCTCTCCTTTCCTACAATTTATTACACTAATAGTACAAATGAAGTAATTAATGAAGCTATTTATTTATTACAATAATAAAGCAAATAAAGTTAAACATTGATCAGGCTACTTAAACATTTTTCTCGTTAATCTGTCAACAAACTGATCCAGAATATTGTTAAAATTTAATTTTCGAAGAGCGGACGATTCTACATGCATTAATGCCAAAAGGTTGGGCTTTTCGTCTTTCAGAGAGGATCGCAGGTAATTCTTAACACGTTTTAAAGCAGAAAAAGACCTTTCTCCAGAACAGTTTGTGACAAGCAAATTCGTAAACATATGTACATGTTAGGAAAAATATCCTGCATTTCAGTGTTAACAATGGTCTGAAGCATTCTCAATGCAATAAAGGTCCCCTTATTTTCACCTTTTTGACTTACCCGCACATCATATTCAGGTTCATTCATGCACTCTTGGAAATGAACAATTTCCTCGGGAAAGCTGGAATTGAGGTCTTGTGGGTATGTTTTCACCAGCCTTTTTGCCGCATTCATCAGTTGGCCACCGTTTACCGTGGGCATTTTTGAAAGGAAGCCGAATTTGGCAAAGACCGCATCATATGCTTCCAGCCTTTTATGAAGTGCTGTTAACAAGCGGTCAATCATGGGAAGAAACACAGTGACCCTAAAATTCTCTCTACCTGAAAAGGCAGTATCTTCAGAATTGCCGTCTTCTCGACAGAGCTTCACATTTTGTTTCTTACTTTGGGTATCTTTGTACACCGACTCATTTTCAAGACCAATTTTGATTTTCCCTTTCTCCTCAAAGTCCCCAAAAGCATCTCATAAACTAGCAACATAATTATTCAATGATTTAAGAGCTTGCGGCTTCGTTCAGATCCATTTGTGTTCTGCCATATTTGTGCTTGTCTGGTGAAACCTTTCAGCGACGACAGACCAGAACACCAGTAAGATGCAATTTTCCAAGGTATTCAACTTGGATAAAATACTCCTTGCCTTTTGTTGTGCTTTGGCTGTGTCGTCCAGGTTTTCTTTAAATTGCTATAAAACCATTCTTATTTTTTCATATTGACTTTAAACTTTTAAAGCATCAGAGTGGGCAGCCCATCTAGTGTCACTCAGGTGTTTGACAACAGGCAGGCTACCAAGGGCATTGACTAAAAGTTCCCACCGATGAGTTGATGCACTGAAAAAGCAGTAGACGTTCTCTACCAATTCAAAGAACTTTGAAGCAGCAGAAATGTTGTCCACAGCAGAATGGCCGACCAGGTTGAGGGAATGTGCAAAGCAAGGAATGTAGTCAGCAAGAGGATTCTTTTCCCGAATTCTTGCTTGCAATTCCGAGTATTTGCCACCCATGTTTGACGCATTATCATATGATTGGCCTCTACAGTCACTTAACTTAATCTGATTTAAAAAAAAAATTTTTTTTTAAACTGCAAATTCTGCGTTCGAGCTCTACAGGACCATGACCCTTCATCTCAATAAACTGCACAAACCTTTCAACAGGCTGACTGTCAAGAACATATCGGAAAATGCAACACAGCTTGTCAGAGTGACTTATATCAGAAATTGAATAATATTTAGCAGTCTTGATTTCCTCAATAATAGTGCTCAATACTTCTTTACCTATAATAGCTATGAGTTGGTCACATGTAGTGGAAGACAGGTAAGAAACTGACCCTTTCACCTTGTTGCTGTACTTTCCAAGTGAGCAGCTAAAAAAGGATCAAACTGGGAAAGAAATTCCAGTGTGCCCAAGAAGATGCCATTGCTTGGTGACCTAATTGCCTGGTCATTATCTCGAAAGGCTAGACTTCTTTCAGCTAAGAATTTGATTGTAGCAATTACTCTTTCCGGTACAGCTTTAACATAAACTCGTTCGGATTGAAACTGCTCTATCAACAGTGAATTCACACGGTCAGAGGCCTTTTCTCTTCAGCATAAGGTCATGGTAGCATTTCTGTGGGCTTTACTTCTCTCATGAGCCACCGCTCATGGTGCTGTATTTTTCCAGTCGCATAAGCAACTTCTGGAGAAAGTATTATCTTCTGGTGAAAACAACTTGCATTGGAAGCAAAATGTTTTGCCTGCACTTGGGAAATAGCAGAGCCAATTTTTCTTTTCTTCTTCTCTACATTTGTCAGAGACAATAAAACGTGGACTTGCAAAAATATCTATTTTGCTTTCCATCTATTTGAATGGAGTTATCAATACTTGCAGTTTCATTGAGGCAGCCACCACTTCCCTTCCTGCACCAGTAATCACGCATTTCTAAGGTTAAGTCTTAGCACAAACCAATATCACACTCATAAGTAAGGGCCACAACTGATAATAAACTCTGAGTTGGTGGGAAAGTTGAAATGGACTTCGGTTGAGTCGACTCGCTTGCAGAGGTCTGTACCCGCAAATTTTGTTATCTGAAAATCGCCCTGGAGAGAGCTTGGATCGACATTCTCGGTACTCAAACTATCCGATGGTTGGTTGTCGTCATCACTGGTGCTGCAAACCTCAGGCCCAGGGGTTGATTCGACCGCAGACACTTCTGAGGCTGCAGAGCTGTTGTCACATTCATTTTCACATACGCTCATTTGAAACAGAGTCTGCAGTCCTTTTCTTTTTCTTTTTTCTTCTGAAATTCTTACGTATTTTTTTTATTAAAATCGTACAATTTAATTTATCAGAAAAGTACGTACACTGAAGAACAACGCGTGACCAGACTGAAGTTACATCCAGGATTAGGGGAGGAGCAGAGAAGGGGGATGGCTAGAGTGGTGTACCGGTGCTCTGTAGGGCTAGGTGCAAGATGCCTTTTTCGCAGGGAAAACTTGGGTAAATAGTTGAGTTTTAAATCATGCCATTCTTCTTAAAAAATTCCGATTCTCTTCTATATAGTAAATAAATAATCGAATCGATTTTGTTGTTTATAACTGATATGAAAACACCGTTTTGTATATATATTTATATTTATCTGGCATGCATCTAAATGCTGTGTTTTTTCGAGATAGTCATTCAAGGTCTCTCTTTCATAATAATACCTGATATACTATAGATATTATATAATGCCTATATACATTATCATTATATACTATTATCATATTTTAATTATTATATATATATATTATTATAGTATATTATTTTATTATTATATTATTATATATTATTATTATTAATTATAGGCGGATATCTTATGAGTGACCATTAGGAAGGGATGATATGAGAAACTGATTAATCCTATGTTTGACATAATTATAAACCGATCTTCAACAGCAAATCATAATTATTTATTTAAAGTATCTGTCAACCTCTTGGTCCCCTGGGGGTGATCTAAACTAAGACTTATTAATGCAAAATTTAAAGTATTAACTCAGGGAGTCCATGGATTAGGTGAGAGTTGGTAATAGGGGTTTACGATGCCCGCTTGATGCGAATCATATACATAATATTTTTCGGATTTCACTATATAACCCTGCGGGAAAGAAAACTACCCAATATGCCCACGAGGAGACAAGAGCCTGAAGGGACGAAAAGGAGGTTGAGAGTGTAGGTACATATGGCTGAGTTTAGCGCAATGATGAAAAGGGAGACCTGGGTGCCAAATTTCTGTGTAAGTAGCGACCCATATCGTGGGTACGGCGGGTGAAGATAGATATATTTAAGTATAAGTTTTTATAAGCTATTATGTTGAGTTTACGGTTTAGCCATAAGACAATTATGATCCTTATCAACTACTGTGCATAAATTACATATACAAAGTTAAAAAAAAAAAGAAAAAAATATATCATATTCCTCACGTCAAGAAAGTACAAACCTCTATACCATATTATGGCGCTTTGAGCGAGGCGATTAAACCTAATAAGAAATATCACGATCCTGGGTTTCTTTTGTCCTGCGCGAATGCTTCTTTGTAACCGAGAATATATTAGAGAGGTTAGGACTCCGCGGAAACGTTGTTAAAAAAAAATAGTCACGAACGAAACAGAATAATAGCGAAGAACGATGAAAATTTTGAGACATACAAAACCCGCGAACGACAGAGTAAAATATGAAATTAATAGCGATTTAAACTATATGGCCCCGAACGTATTATAACATAAAAACGTGTCTTTTTATAACATATGTGTGTGTGAACGCGCGAAGTCAGCCATAGGTTGATTTACCCATTAAAAAAGAGAAATAAATATAAATATTACTAAAAAATAAATTAAATAAAAAAATATAAATAATAATAAATAAAAAAAAAATAAATAAATAAAATAATGTATAGTTTTTAAAAAAACTAAAAAAACAAATAAATAAAAAAAAAAAAAAATAAATAAATAACACACGAATAAATAAAATAAATAAAATCTAAAAAAAAAAAACCACCCTTGAAGGTAGCTGAGTAAAAAAATATCCACTACATTAGCGATTGTGGCTCATGGCGGAGAGCTGTGTCAGGTGGAGGGTCAGCACGTTCGGAATGGGACGGCCCTACTACTAAGGAAAATATAACATAGAAGCACAGAAAACACAAGAAGAGAAGTAATATAAAAAAATAAAATCTAAAATAAAAAATAATGTGCTAGAAAAAGAAAAAAAAACGCATATTCAGGAAGGTAGCTGAGTAAAAAGAACTGATCCTATCTTTTTACCGAGATTGTGCTCATCGCTCGGGTTACCACAGAGGGGTGTGCAGCACGGAGAGGCGGAGATGAGACGCCACGTAGAAACTAACTCCTGCGCGTCGCACTAAATTCTGGCAGGATAATATAATAAAATATATACCAAAAAATATATATATATTATATAATATATAACCTCACAATAATAATAATATACCAAAGAGCGTAGTGGATTACCGGAAGTAAATCATACCTCTGATATCACCGTGAGGGGGGAATTAAGTTCCCTACCATAATATATATATAATCATATAACTATATATATATGTATATATATATAATATTGGGATTATATAATATACTAAATTATAATTCCGGATTATAATATATTCGAATATCGGATATATCGAAATATCGATATTCCTTCTGGCGATAATATCCGAGTAAGGTGGGCCGTACCTATGAATATTTTTTTAAATATCGTATGCCGTGCGATTTAACCGCTATTTTTAGATATCGGGCCGAGCCCATAGATAATACTATACTATATATATATATATATATATTATCCAGAGACTTCCCATGCCATCATAGGTGCGTATTATATATATATATAGATATATGTTACATTAAATTTATTTGGTATTTAAACATGGAGTAATTATCTTTTCAATAGCTTTTCATCAAAAACAAATATATAATAAAATAAATAAATATTTAATTATAATAGAATAGTATAATATATATATATAATATATATTTGTTTTATTTTCGTTTTCTTTTACCGTTTTTTTTATTGAAAAAAACGAATAAGATTTGTTAATTTAATTATTATTTTTATTTATTAATTTATTATTATTATTATTATTATTATTATTATTCATATTATTTATTAATTATTTTATTATTATTATTATTATTATTACTTAGTGATTGTATTTCATTTTTATATTATTATTATTTATGTAGAGACCTCTTCTTTACTCTAAGAATACCCAATCAACACTGCAAAGATAATTCAGTTATAATTGGATGATATAAATAACCGTTTTAATGGTGGAGGAACGCAGC
>JABUQX010126156.1:22500-35106 GCA_015478945.1 Trachelipus rathkii
GCAAGTATAATAATAATAATAATAATAATAATAATAATAATAATAATAATTAAAATAATAATAATAATAATATAATAATAAATGATATAGTGCACCGTTAAAGACGTACAGTAATAATAATAATAATATAATAATAATAAATAATAATAATAATAATAATATAATATATATAATTAATAATAATAATATAATAATAAATAATATAACATAAAAATAATAATAAAAAAATAAAAATAATAATAATAATAATAATAATAATAATAATAAATAATAAGTAATAATAATAATACTAATGAATAATAGTAAAATATTTTATTAATTAAAAGCCTAACCTAAATATATACACACAATCTTGCTAGGGTAGCCCTTACATTGCGCACAAACATACGGTAAACATAATCAATAATAATAATAAAATAATAATAATAATATATAATTAATAATAATAATATACTAATATAATAATAATAATACTAATAATAATTAATAATCCTTTCACCGCCTTGCCCATACACTATATACTTCTCAAACCTTTAACTCTACATTCGTACTTTTGCCTGTACTCCGTGTCTCAATTCCATCGTAACTTTACTTCCTATTCCTCCCAAACTCGGCAATCCCAGTAAAACTAACTATAAATATTTACAAATAACACGACCTTGGCACAAACCAGCTGGGTAATTAATCAATAATTAAGTAAGTAACACTTCAATCACAACTTCTCAACCTATAACCGTCTCAATAATTTAGAATCAAGTGTAAACGACGGTTCTTTACAACCCACTCTCCTCTCTCTCTTCTCTCCCCTCGCTCTCTCCTCATATTACATACATCTCTATCTTACTACTATCTCTATATATCTCTTCTACTCTATCTCTCTCTTCTTCTATATAAAAGTATAAATAAAATATTTTATAAATCTCTTGAGTAGAGTTATACAAAAATGAAAATTTTAAAACATTAATTTTTATCTGGCATAGTGATAGACATGTTAAAATTTTATTTAAAATAATTTTTATTTAATTATTATTATAAAATATATATTAATAACTAATATATATAATTTTAATAGATCATGTGAATTCTAAATAAATTATTATATATTTATTATAATATATAGTTGTTTTGTAATTACATGTTAAAATTTTTGTTTTTCAATCTATCGATTTCTGTTTTGTAAAAACTTTTCTGCACACAGACTGTTTTCTTCATTTAATTCATGAAAAAGAACAGAAGTCACAGGTTGTTACGAGGTTTTAGATTAATGTTAAATTATTAAAACGTTAATTTATAATTAATTTATTTATTATTAATTTAAATTATTATAAATATTATTTTATAATTAATTTTTTGTTTTATATTATATATAAAATAAGGATACTTATAGATATACTTTTACCAATATAATTCAGTTATTCTATTTATTTTAAAAGGGGAACTTTCTCTTTAAATGATAAGCCTAATTGCATTTGATGAAATCGTATGTAATTGGATAATATATAGAATAACCGGGTTTTAAATAATAGGGGTGATATATTGAGGAATAATCAGCAGCTTGGAACTATGAATTGAGTCCCTCAATATAAATGTTTAAGAAAAAACATTTATTTTTTACAAACAAGAATCTTTAAACAGTTATAATGAGGTAAAAAAATCAAAAACATCTTTCACATGCAAAAAAAAAGGGTGTCTATACATTTACACTTATTTAATCAGCCAGCTTATTCATAAAATTTATTTAATTATTGCCAACACTCTCATTTACCACTAAAAATTATTATAAATTAAAAAATTAGCTTCTAATATATTAATTTCATCAAGTAAATATTATTCTAATAATTAAATATACTCATATTATTGTATAAAGAACGAATTTCGGAATAACAAAATATGAATATGAATTATGACTAACGCAGTTGATTCTATTATTTTTATTCATCGTGTTCATTAGGTGGCTGTAATTTATATATATTAAATATATAATATATCTGGGGTGGTAAGCAGGAATTAAGTGATTTTTTATCACTATCCGCGGAATACGGATAATGCAGATATAATTTCAAAATCACTATCTACGCGGATTTTCTGACTTTCAGTATAGTGCTGAGATGCTTAGTTAAAGTTATTTTTATAAACCTTTTAGATAAATTGGTAAATATTGATAGTTTATTTATTAATTATATATCTATTATTTTATATTTTTTTATTATTATTATTTCCTATGATATACTGTATATATCCTAATATAATATTCTATATAAATAATATAATATATCATACTATTACTACAAGAGAAATGTACATAATACTATATTTATATTATCTATCATTTCTATTATCTATCATAATGTATATCTATACCGATTATTTATATCATATATTATTAACTTAAAAATTCCCTAACATAAATATATATAACAGTTACTCTATATCTGTACATAAAAATTGACAAAAATATATATCACTAGATATCTATAATTATTATACTTAATATATGCTTTTCCTCATCATACATCTTCTGCAACTGTTTTTACTATCTGAAAGTTTTTTTAAATATATATATATTTTTTATTCGAACTAAATTAAAATGAACTTGCTTCTTTTGCTTTAAAATTAAGTCATAGTGAGTTTTGGTTGATATATTATTTTAGAGTCATAGTATAGTATAGCAACATGGTTTGCTCAGGAATTAATAATTACATATCATAGTGTATTATTTGTGTATATATTTTATTGATTTATTTTATTGCTAAATAATATAACTTGTTTATTTAGTTAAAAATAATTGATTTAAAAATGGAAACGGTATTACTCGTATAAGTATATAAGTTATCACTATATTTTATCTATATTTTTATTATTATTTATTACTTTTACAATATAGTAAAAACTAGTCAATTACAATCATTATAATTTGGAATACAGGCGTATAATCAGCTAATCATACTATTAAATATAGTAAAAAATAACTAAAAAAAAGAATAAAAAATTTTTTTTTTTATAAATGAAGTAACTAAGAACGACGTATTACTTTTACAAGAATAAACCATGTATCAATTTTATATGCTTATCTAGATTAAATATAATTTATATTAACAATAAAGATGTAATTAAATTTAATAAGTAATTTAATTTAAAAATAAATTATAAATATAAAAAACCTATATAAATAAGAGTTATCTATAATTAACATTAATTTAGGCCTTGGCTCTAGCTGACGGGGGAGTCAGAGGGGTGATTGGAGCGGGTATCTCATATTCACGCCCAGTTATGGGGGTAGTCGGGTCTCGGTTTATGGTAATCGCCGGACCAGATATTCGGACTATCTTTTATATATTATTATATTTATATATTTTACTATATATATATTTGATTTTTTATTTATATATAGCTGTAATACTATTCTCTATACAAATACCAAGAGCGGGGATTTCCTATGATCGGAGATACCTACTCTACCCTAGGAGTGGTGGGATAAATAGTCCTTATATCTCACTGTCGTATGGTCTCTAACTACATTATACTATGTATCCTAGTAAAGGCTCGTAATATGTAAAGACTTCCGACTCACTGCCATCTTTTGCTGGTTTATATACCCTTGGGTTTAATTTACCTTTATTTAAGTTATTAAAAAAAAATTAAAGATAAATATAAGAATAATTAAAATAGTATTTACCGTTGATTACCGTTAAATTACCTTACTGAAGAAATTTTCAAATCGTTCGTACCTAATATATATTTATTTTGGTAATCTTTGTATTAATTATCTATTATTATCCATATTTATTTTTTTATATTTTATATTTCTACTTATTTCAATTATTAAATAAAATTACTTTCCGTAAACATTATAAAACTAGCTTAAATTAAAAAACATTTGGGGATTTCATAAAAATGGTAACTCATTTGTATGTTAAAACAGAAATAAGTGTTCCTATATATATATATATATTATTTATATATTATTATAATTATATATTTTCATGTATATAATTATTATAATTATATATTCTCTTGTGTAATTTTTAATATTATATATTATATATATATTATTATATATAATATTTATATATAATATATTATTATATTATATATCATTTATTATTATATTATATTATATATCAGTCTATATATATATGTTACTATAATATATGGTATATTATAATATTATTTAATATAATATTAAAATATTAATTAATATTATCATTATTATCTTTATATTATATTATATCATAATACTATATATTATATATATATATATTATTTAAAAAAATTATATATACATATTATATATTATTGTTTATACTATAATTATATATTTTTAAACTTGTTATTATTATATATTATATATATATTATTATTTATTATATATTATAAATATTATTATATATATATATTATTATTATATATCATTTAAGTTTTTTTATATAATTTATATAAATATTGATGTTATAGAATATTATAAATATATATTATATATATTACTATATATTATATATTATATATATATATATATTTATAAATATATTATATATATATATATATCATATTATATATTATTATATATATATTATATATTTTATAAAATATATATTTATATTTTATTTTAATATTATTATATATTATAATTTATAATTATATTATTTATTATGGATATTTTTATATTATAATTATTTTTATTAAGGTTTTTATTCTATTCGCATACTTGGTATATACTCTATTTAGGTAAATTTGGCACGGGATCATGGTTTGTTGGGTCATCATACCAGAGTTCTTTGATGTTTCTAATACTGTGAGTATACTATATGAGTTATTATATTTGTTTTTATCGGAGTTATTATTGATTGATCTATTATTTATTTTTTGTATTATTTGTACTTAGATTGTGATATGATGGTAGGTGGTGATTATCATTTTGTTGTTGTTATGTAGGTAGTTATATAGGTATTGGGTTTATTATATTAGGACGGATGTTAGTTATTCATATTAGTGAATATGTAGCTTCCTGGTGATATCACTGAGACATAGCGGTAGTGCAGAATCATCTCTGTGAACTCTTACTAACTACATTTTTGCAGATCTTCTATTATCTCGCGATTTACCTCATAGTGGTATCACTCGGGGGAAGTCTTGCTCAACTTTCTTCATCTAGGTATATAGAGCAGATGTTTATTTATAGTGAGTTTAGATAGAGGCTGGTAGTGTGGAAGAATTTTAGTTTTATATTTTAGTTATATTCTCAAACTTTTATTGCTTTTCTTTTGGTACGGGAAAATTATAGCATGTAAGCTCTGATGTGCCCATTAGGAAGGGTTGATGGAGTCTTATTTTAGTAGCTATTCTACCTTTTTTCTTACCGTCCATAAAATAGATTTTGCTACCACTAAAAAAGGCGGAAACTAGCTACAATTGACTCAGCGAATTATATTTAGGGTACATTATTTTATATTAGTCTAACCAGAATTATTTATACTACCCTACCTAAGGTGACTATTAATATCTTAATGTCAATAGTATATGTACATACGTCTAATCAAACTTTTATATCAATTTAAATCACTGCCTAACATTAATTATAACATAATCCAGTATGGATCATTATCTTTATTCTGATTCCAAGCTATTTATTATTCTCTTTTTGGTAATTCCTTTCGATCATTGATATATATATGAAATTTGACGGGGGTCTGGGTGATTCAAGCGCGACAGGTTCTTCCTGAGGACAGAGGACTTCTGGGTGCGAGGACGCTGCTTCTTTTTTGGGGTCGGTTGGGGGGAACTAGAAGCCAAAGTATGAGGGTTCCGGACGGTCTATCAGGATTTTCTTTTCCATACTGTCTTTTCTTATACATTAGTGGCCTAGAATTCAATTGTCTAATTTACAGAGTATGATTATGTATTTTACAGTCTTAGAACTTGGAATAAGATGGTAACGTCGGTTACCGTCTGTATTAGACTGATGGGTGTGCGTTATGGTATTTTCTTTTTGGACTTTCGTTATATATGTGGCTTGATGTGGACTGTTTACTTATCTGACATTCTCTATTTTATTTATTTTGTTAAGGTCACATAGGGCTGTATTTTAATTATATCTTTCAATTGTATTTTACAAATTTATCTACGACGTTCTAATATTTTATTGGATAGTTCTTGTAGGACTTTTAATAATTTAGTAATTCAGCCATATTCTGATTCCTACATCTATCTCTATTTGCTTCTCCCCTCCCTCAGTATTTTTTTTTAGAATTTTTTTTTTATATTCATCGTCTGTTCTAAAAGGTCAGCATCTAGTAGACCCCTTTCAGATACTGGGGAAATTATTTTATTATATTTATATTGAATAGCTAGGTGTTTTATCTAAGAGATTTTTAGAAGTTTAAAGTTCGACTTGAGAGTTCGGCATCGATTTCTTTTTGACTGAGTTTTCGAGGTCGGTGTAGTGATGATAGGCGCAGCGCGAGTATTCTGTGAATATAGTTCGTTAATATTTGTTCTTGGTCATCTTTTTTGGACCTAGACATTCGTTTATTCCGAGCTGTGGTCATGTGCATCCTTGCCTTTTGTTTTTAGCTTATTTCGTCTACTTATGTTATTTCGGATTGTCTTTAACTCTTATTTTAATTCCAGATGTTATTATCGTTAATATATTTTTTTTATATTTATTTTTGGTTTATATTTAATATCATTTTTATTATATATGTAATTTTATAAGATTTTTATATATTTCTGTCAAAACTTCATGTAAATTTATATGTGCTTTTATTACATCTTTTATTGCATAATATACGGGCCGGTTATATATAATATATATAGCAGATCGCGGTTCTTATAAGTCGAGCGGTTCCTATATTACGGAGTTGTTAAGTGGATCATATCAAGAAGTTTCAAAATGCAACGTGAATTATGGTCGGATTTTATGAAAATATTTCTAATCGCCAAATATGGAATGAAGTTATTTGAAGAGCTTTCTCATAATATATTTTTGAATTTTATTTTTAGAAGGCATCCTTTTATTTTCTTGCATTTGCTTGCATTTTATTTAGAGCACTAAATTGGTTTTAGTAATTACATTCTTTAAGCATAAAAAACATAAAATAAATCTAACATTAACATTAATTTCAATAAGTTTGGTAAAATATAATTAAATTTAGTTTAAGTTATTCTTAAATTATCTAATATATATATATAATATATATATATATATATATATATATATACTATATATCATTCATATATATATATTATATATATATATTAATATATATATATTAATATATAATATATATATATTATATTATTACGTTTTTTTATATACTGTATAATATCCGAGTTATCTAATTTTATTTATTTCTTTATTTAAAAATGACTTAAAAAAACAACCATTGATGAATTTATTTATGTAGATGAAATATACTATCATTAATTAGGATTATAGTAGGATTAATTATTTAATTTAGAAAACGGTTGCCTAAAAAAAAAATACAAAAATCCATGATTTTTTAAATAAAAAAAAATACGTAAAAATCAGTTAATTTAATATATTTGATTTTTTTTGGTGTCCAATCCTGCTCAAGAATCTAGACCTGGGGATAATTAAAATTTGTATTATTAGTATTATTTTATTAATTATTTTTATTATTATAATTATTATTATATTATTATTATTATTATTATTATTATTATTATTATTTTATTATTATTAAAAGAAATTAACCTTAAAGTAGAAACTACTACAAACAAAATATTAACTAAACCGTGTCTAAGCAAAAAATTTTAAATTTTTTAAAAAAGATTCCCATAATTTTCTTGTTACCCTTAAAACGAAATTTATGGTGAATTTTTTGGGAATATGTTGTGGTGGTAGGGATTAATAAGCTGTCTCCCATTGTTGTGGTAGTTAGATCGTCGTGGCATCTCGTATCCTTCATACCACGTTCTTCTTATATCCGCTTCCGAAAAAGCTTTTTAAAACTTTTGGAGACTCGTAATTAACTTTAAATATAACGTTGCGTTTTTCCCAGAAGCCCTTAACTTTGCCAGCCGGGCTGGGCAACTAGGCGCACATGCACTCGTTTTCCAGTAACCCTGATAATTTGCGCACTTTCTATCGATCACGTATAACGTCACTAGACAGGCGCCCGTTTTGATTAAATCCTCGATTTTCGTGATTCTTATTAAACGAGGCGGGCTGCGCGGAGAGAATACTTTTTGTTTACAATACAAATCTTATAACAAAACATGCTGTCGGAAATTGGCTTTGCACCAAAATTTTTTTAATATTTTTTCAGTTTTAACTTTTTATATTTAGGATATCTAATATATCGGTATTCAAATTTCATAATCATAAGATACATCTATTAAGTATATATATATATAAGTACCATGGGCGTAGGCATGAGAATTTCATTGAGGGTGGTAGTATAAGGTTGAGTGATATATATATATGATTATATATATAATATATATTATATAATAATTATATTATAATATAATAAATATATATATATTAGAGTAGTATAATGAAACAGTATAAGTAGTAAGATAATGTTATACTCTATATATATAATATTCATATATACTGGTAATTATATATATTATAGATTCTATCGGTCTATATACTATAATAGAATATATCTATACGTTACATTATTTATATTATTTATTATCATTATATATATTATATATATATATATATATATTATATGTTATTATATATATATAATATATATATATATATATATATATATATATATATATAATATATATATATAGTATAATATATTATTGATATATTAATATAATATATATATATATATATAAATTATATTATATTATATATATATATATATTATATATTAATAATACATTTGGTAATTAATATTACTACATCATTAATCTAATCCGATTGGATGTATCTTTTTCCCCAGTTTTCCCATCTAATAAACCCTTAAAAACGTCGGTTTGGCAAAAAATATAAGGTTCATTTTTTTTTTATTTCCGGCAAAGATTTAAGGGGGGACAAGTGCCCCCTGCCCCCTTGTATACGCCATGATAAGCAGTAATTGTTTACATTTGCCGCTGCATCCGACGGTCGCTCGGTCTGTTACTATCAACTGAAAAAACACCGCACGCAAAAAAACAGTTTTCCAGAACTACTCATTTCATGTTTTCTGAAATTTTAATCGTAATCTTTTTTCCATTCCGGGGAAGCGTGTCTACCCGAAAGTCCCGATTTTGAAAACACTCCGGACTGCCATCCGGAGCTCTCTGAGGACAAACGCCAGCTATAGTTTCTTTTTTACCTTAATAAAATTTTACTTGATCCGCCTAATTCCCAATTTTGGCTTGCCCAGAACCATAAGAAGCTCACAGTATGGATATGGCAAGATGACAGATACTTTAGAGAGACTCCACTTGTTTAATCAGACAAAAAGTTTTACCAGTAGAAAATAATGGCTGCGTTTCAGAGCCCAGAGTGCAGCCCGTCGTGCATTCCGAACGGAAACGCATCGAATTGAAAACAAATCTACATTAACCGGCAAAGTCAGTGTAACAGGAATATTCTTTGTATGAAAAGAATAAAAAGATCAGTGTAACATCAATTTTTGTAAGCAATACTTTTATATTTATATGTATCTATTTTATTATCATGGGCGTATAGCTATATCCTTAATATAAAAGTTACATGTATCCAAATTTTAAAAAATTTATGCAAGCCATTTCGAAACATATGGTTTTGTAAAAACTGATCTGTTTGTAAAACAAAAGTAATTCTTCTCTGCGCAGGCCCGCCGTTTATTTATTTCTCGAAAATCGAGAGGATTTAACAACGGCGCCGCCTGACTGTGGACGTTTACGTGACGTGAAGTGGCGCCAACGGGGCTCTGGAAACGTGCCAGTGCACCTGTGTGCCCAGCCGTGGCTGCATCCAGGGCTTCTGGAAACGCATGCTTATGTTAAATCTTCTACGAGTCTTCAGTTTTTAAAAAGCTTTTTTTCGGAAAGCGGGTAACGTGTTTGAGGATAGAAGATCACGTTTAACTCCACACATGGAGAGCAGCTTATTTTCCCTACACACAACATTTCAAAATTAAAAATAAAAATTCATTTTTTAAGCAAAATTATGGAATCTTTGTTTTTAAAAATTTTTAAATTTTTTTGCTAAATCTTTTTAGTACTATTTTTGTTTTTGTAGTTGTTCTACTGTTAAAGTTAATTTCTTTTAATCAATAATAATAATGAATAATAATATATAATATATAATATAATAATAATAATAATAATAATAATAATAATAATAATAATAATAATAATAATAATATAATAATAATAATAATAATAATAATAATAATAATAAAATAATAATAATAATAATAATAATAAGTAATAATAATAATAATTAATAATAAATAATAATAATCAATATTTTCAATGTTTGAAGACGAGGTTTTACATAAGTAAAAATATTCGAATAATAATGAATACGGTAGACAAAATTTTATATATCCCCAGGTCTAGATTCTTGAGGCAGGATTGGCACAAAAAGATCAAAATTCATATAAATTAACTGATTTTTTTTACGTATTTTTTTCTTATTGAATAATCATGATTTTTTTTATTTTTCATTTTTTAGACCACTTTTTTTTTTCTAATTAAGTAATTAATCCTAGCTATACCTAATTAATGATAAGTTATTTCATCTACATAATGAAGTAATTATCAATGTTTGTTTTAAGTCATTTTTAATAAAGAATAAATAAAATTAGAGTACTCAGATATTATACAGTATAGTAAAAAAACTATATATATATATAGATATATTATATATATATAATATATATATAATTATATATATATATATAATAATTATATATATATTTATATATATACTATATATTATATTTATATAATATTAATATATATATATATATATAATAATTTAAATACCCCACTTAACTAATACTTATATTTTACCAAAACTTATTATTAATTAAGGCATAATAGGGAATTATTAAACTAATTTTAATAAAAATAATTTAAAAAAACCAATTTGTTTCTAAATTTCTACAAAAAATAAAAATCTCAATCAACAAACGAGGGTTCTAGAGAATTAAACCTCCCTTCGAGTGCCAAATTATTGTTCATATTTGTAAAGGTTTTCGAAAGTATAGAGTCGAAGGTCTTTTATCATGGTATTTGTTCACATACAGTCGTCCTCGTAGAACGCGGTCTTATCAGAACGCGATCTCTGCTATATCCGCGTTGCAAAAAAGATAAATAAAAAAAATTAAAAATTACAAAATTTACAACACAAAATAAAATTAAAATTCTGTAATACATATGTTAAAAAATAAAAATTAAAATTAAAACTTGCAAAAAAAATAAAATAATAAAATAATAACTATACAATTTAAGATAATGAAAACAAGATCGGAGGAAGAAAGAAAATATTATTGGTGAGCTAAAATGCAAAGCGGTCATATACGACTCGCCTGTATTTCTCAAAGACAGCAAAAATACACTACAGAATTGGACTGCCTCATCTCCTTACCCTCAACTTCATTTACAAATTGACAGAAACTATTTTTTGTGGCCTTCAATTGGCTAAACTTTAAAAATTTTATATTATAGTCCTCAGGCTATTCAATTAAATATATAAAACAATTTTATCTCCAAGTTTTTTAAGGTTTGTACCTTGTATATTTTATCTTTAAAAAAAACTAAAAAACTTTTTTGCCCATTTTAAGATATGTAGAGTACTGTACTGTAATGTAATAATATCCTACTAATTAACTAGTCAATAAAATTATTTTATATTACAATCTGTAAATAACATGGTATCTGCAAATTTATTCATTATTATTTAAGATAATAAAATACTGCTCCCCATGGTAAATAACATACAAGGTAAAATATTAAAATTAATGAATTTTTCAGGGGGTTTAAAAAGTTATACGCGATATCGCCTATTACGCGGGGGGTCAGGAACCTAACCGCCGCTCTACGAGGACGACTGTATATCAATTTTCATATTATTTTTTTATGCAAATAAGTCATAGACTGTGTTAGAATGACAAAATTCAGTTACTGGATTTTTTAGGAAGACATTGAAAAATAGAAAGTTCAGTTAGTTACGGCCGGTAACCAAGCTCAGTTCGGCCAGCGAAGCGGTAACTTCAAAAACTCGAAGGTTCCGGCCGGAACTGGTTTCCGGTACATCCTAATATATATTTATAATATACATATTATATATTATTAATTATATTATATTATCTAGTATATATATATTTATTATTAATTATAATATATATTATATATATTATATTTTATATATTATATAATTACTAACAAAACTGTTATCTAACCTATACTTAATAGCCCCCAAATAGCCCTAACCTAATGGATTTTGTTAAGCCCACTAATTTAGCCTAACCTAATGGATATTGGAACCAC
This sequence comes from Trachelipus rathkii, assembly GCA_015478945.1. Lineage (NCBI taxonomy): Eukaryota > Metazoa > Arthropoda > Malacostraca > Isopoda > Trachelipodidae > Trachelipus > Trachelipus rathkii. Next base: position 34,954 of record JABUQX010126156.1, read on the forward strand.
CCAAGTTATCCCTAAACTATGGGGTTTTAGTATAAGCCACAATTTAGCCCTTACCTAATGATTATGATAAGTATAATATATATATATTATTTTATTATTAGTTATTATTATATAATCCGCCTCGGGGCTTTGTTGGCCGTCTTGGGCCGCATA
>JABUQX010126157.1:0-5000 GCA_015478945.1 Trachelipus rathkii
GAGAGAGATATTGTGAGTAGCATTGTATCTTGGTAATCGGATAGGCGGGAGTTAGCGGAGATGTTCTTGCGGTTATACTCGTTGGAGAGCAGCTAATTAGAAGTATGTAAGTATGATTATCCTGGTTCGGGGCCTTGGCAATTTTTAGGGTATTTTTCGGGGTAGAATTTTAATACGAGTTTACAATAAAGGATTTGAGAGCGTTTTCCCTGCATTGGGCTTACCTAACTTAAGAATCTCTCGAATTGATGACTAGTTTGAGCAGACACAAGTCGTCATCTGAAACAATCGCCTACCGATTATTTATAGATGTGGTTCTAAGTAAATATAAGTATCCTTATTTTAAATGAATGAGTCAAAATGAAGATTTTACTCTCCATCAAGCGGGATTCGAAACATTGGATCTCCATCGTCGCAGAGTTTAACAATAAACCTTTGACACAATACCCAAACATTATTTATCCAAAAAATAACAAATTCTCTCGATATGGATTTTTTGGTCTTCAATTAATCTGGCAGTCCCAAAATTGAAAATTGTGCTCTTAAATTATTATTTCATTGGTTGCATCGCCATTTTTATAAAATTTATCAGTGTAGGTGAATTAGAAAATAGTTAAACATGCGCTTTTATTGATAGGTCATTTTTCTATATACCCAACCATTTGATCTCTGGGTACATAATTGTGCTGGTTATACAAATTAGGCATGATGTGCCCAGATGTCAAATGGTTTAGTTTATAGAAAATTGCCATAAGCAAAAGTTGTGTAACGTCCAATTCTATCAATCATTTAAATTTCATAAAAAGTGGACTAATAGTAAATATTTAGAGCGAAATTTTCAGCCATAACAGATAAAGAAAGAATCAGTATTAAAAAGTTTTTTGCTTTTTTTTTTTTATATTTTTTTTTTTTTTTTTTTTTTTTTTTTTTAAATATCGTTTGAAGGAGTCATAAAGGTATTGCTTTTTTATCTAGTACAGATCTAAATGTTGTAGGTTTTTCGTTATTGAAAGAGTCACTGAAAATTGTCTGTGCAAATGCAAATTGGGACCAGATGTCAAACTGTTAGGCTATACATAAATAGAATGCTTCTAAATTCAAAGAAATTAATTATTCAATTCAAAACTTCAAAAATATTAAATGATACATCCTTTGCTAAAAATTGAATTTTGAAACACAAACAAATATAAAATAACAGTAACTTCTAAATCTAAAAAGAACGATCTAAATAAACTGCGAGATCTAATGTTTAATATTAAAGATTATTTGTTTAATAGTAGATACGATGGCTAATTTCATTATTTAATTTCAATGTTTTTTTCTTGGAAAATTAAATAATTTAAGAGAATTTTAATCATCAAATTGCATCGGTAATTATTTACAAATAATTGACTTCTAAAGAGATCTTTTAATAAAAATCAGCGAGCATAGAGGTCTAAAAAAATAGTAATGGAAAGAATAAAAAAATAATAATTGATCAGTTTACTCGTTAGGAAACAAAGTTACAGCCTCTCAAAAGTTCAGAATATTCTCTTGGGGTTTTCTTATACTAGAACTGGGCGAAATTTCGTTTTATCGCACTTTACGAATACGAATTTGGTGAATTTAGTATGCGCGAGGCAAGACAAGATTATAACCCACAGATATGTTAGCGAACATGGTGTATAAAGCGAAATCGTTGCAAGGAAAATTTTAAAACAGACGATAATTTATTGCCGTGAATATGAGTATCCAAAAATTTAATCCATAATATATAGATTATATTTTAGCGGTTTAATAATTTTTAACCGTTTTGGATAATAATATTTTAATAATTTTTTAAGTTTTGGAGTTAATTTTTTTTTATTAGCGTACCTATATATATTTAGTTACATGTTTTATTTAAACTAAAAAGTACGCCATAGTGTAACAGATGCACCTAGCAGCGTTTGCCTTAAATGCATGAACAAACTGCTCGTCTGAAAGCGGCTCGCTCAAATGCGCGCCGAGGCGTTGCGTATGGTTGGTCATACACAACAACGCTCGTGCGCAGCGCGCATTTGAAGGGAGCGTTTCAGCGAGCAGTCTGCATGCATCAAAGGCAACCTGCTGTTCATTTACTCTATGCTATTCTTTAGTTTAAATAAAACATGTAACTAAATATATAAATATATATATATATATATATATATATATTATATAATATATATGATACACTTTATATTATATATATAATATATTAATATATATATATATATATATTATATCTGATAACTAAATATATATATATATATATATATATATATATATTGGCCACATTGGCCAGTTGTTCTGACAACCATGACTATCCTACTTTTTCTTTTACAGTCTTGCTTCTTAAAGTGCGATAAAACGAAAATAAGCTATGGGATTATTCACAACTTTGAGAGTCTGTTTTCCCTAAAGAGACTGATCATTAATTTTTTTTTTATTCTTCATTACTCATTTTTTTAGACTCTATGCTGTGATTTTCTAATCTACTTCCAAAATTCAAGATTCACAAATAGTGTAAAAATAGATTCATATGAGCTTTATTTAAGGTGGAAGTCTGTTTCTTTTTGAGCTGTATAGGCCGCCAGTTTGGCGAAACATTCTCTCACTTAAGAGAAGAGATGGAGAGGAGCATAAGTATTTTCTTGCAAGTAAAGTCTGGAAGATACGATGTTTCTCATGTTTCTTGAAATCTAATAAACGTAGTGGTTATACTTGTAAACTAATAGAGTAGGTATGTCTAATATCATATAGTATAAAGTAGTTATGCACAGAAGAATGATTTTGGCCGGAGGCAGAAGAATCAAAATTTAATCTCCGGACGGAGAATTAAATTTTTCTTTAATATTTCCTTCCCCAAAATCTTAATCTCATTAATTTCTCATGAATCTACTAACATTTTTAGTTGTTTTTTTTTTTATCTCATCATCAGTAATTAACACTTAAAAACGGGACAAAATTGACACTGTCTATTAAAATGACAGGACGTTTGGGAAATAGGAAAGAAAAGAACAGTACTGTCCCGTTCAAAACAGTACGTATCGTCATCCTATTCCGGTAGTATATTCCTATAATGAAGAGTAAACCATAGGAAAACTAAAATATTATAGTACAAAACCATTAATTGATCAACTCAAAAGAAACATAAAATTGCTATTTTTTTTAAGATAGAAAAACGTTTATATTATCAAGAACAAAAATACCAGAAAAATGAAAACGTTATAAAACAAAAGCTGTAGATAATGATTCATTTTTCTTCCTTTCCATCAACATATACCTTCGTTAGAAAATGACTTATTCAGCCCACTTTGTTCGAACTAACTGGAAAAAAAGTTTGGAACATTAATTAATCATAGAAAAAGTACCGAAATTCTTTTCAAAACAACCAGCCAGCCATTTTACTTTGTAGTAGATATTGGATATAAGAGATTAACTAGATACCTATATGTTCACAGGATAAAGTTCCATAAAGGAGGTACTTTTCAGCAAAGATCATTCCAACTATATATAGCAGAGTAAACTAAAGAACAAAATAACACTTAGCTACAAGAAAAGAAATCGTCTTTCTCCAACACTTGCAGAACAGCTTCTGCTCCTGCGTCCTAATTTGCAACTATTTGATTTTAATACCACTAATGGCTAGCAACACAAACAAAATATATATTTAACTTTCTTTTCGTTATAAAATTTGGTAGCAAGTCGTTATTCTAGTTCTGTACTATATTTTTAAAATAAAGTTAATCACCACGTTATCAAAGCTTTCTAAAAAATGTATTAAAAATCATTTTGTTTTCCCAAATTACTTTTTGAATAGTTAATCGTGTAATAAGTCAGTCAGTTGGCAGTAAATAGTATCGTATAGTCATATGAATTCCTAATTATTATAACTATGAAAACAAAAATATCTAAATTTTAAAATTCTTTCTGTGAATCAGTTCTTATAAATAAATGTCTTTCATTGAATGTTTCATTATTTTTTCAATAATATAATTATTTTATTATGAAAAAGTTATTAGGATGGAGCCGGAGATCCGGTGCATCACATCACTTGTGAAAAGGTATATTATTATATAAACTTGTTTACAAATAATTTAAAAGTTAAGACATAGATTGGATGACTACTACCGCTGCCCGGATAAGTTATATATATATATATATATATATATATATATATATATATATATATATATATATATATATATATATATATATATATATATATATATATATATATATATATAAATATATATATATATATATATATATATATATATATATATATATATATATATTATTTGTTTTCAGGTGTGAGGATGAGTATGTAGGAGAATATTGCCAGTACTTAAACCCTTGTCAAACTGGACCAGGACCCCGATGTCAGAACGGAGGAACATGCAAGGTGGTAATGTCGGTTTCAAGTCCGAATTTTCAATGCGAGTGCACCGTTGGATACAGCGCATCTCTTTGCGAAATAGCCGTGGATAACGCCTGCGACTCTAATCCCTGCCAAAATGGAGCCACATGTCAACTTATCACTCTCGATACCTATAAATGTCAGTGTCCAACGGGCTACAGAGGCAATCATTGTCAATTGGTTGATCATTGTGCGTCACAACCTTGCAGAAATGGAGCTTCCTGTCAGTCCTTCGAGAATGATTACAAGTGCACGTGTCCACCGGGTTTCACAGGTGTCACTTGTACAGCTGATGTCAACGAATGCCACTCGGATCCATGCAAATATGGCACCTGTAAAAACACCTTTGGCTCATACTCGTAAAGTACCGCTAGGATATATATATATATATATATATAAAATATATATATATATATATATATATTATATTATATATATATATATATATATATATAGTATATATATATATATATATAATATATATATATAATTATATCATTTCCGTCATCTAAATTTTTCTTTGTTGACATTTAAATAAGTATGAGACCAGAGCCCACCACACTGAGTTTGAAATATT
>JABUQX010126157.1:10000-22834 GCA_015478945.1 Trachelipus rathkii
ATATTTTTGCCCTTGGTCGTATAACTGGTTTGATAATTTCGTTTCTCTCGAATCACTGTCATATGATATATATATATATATATATATAATATATATATATATATATATATATATATATATATATATATAATATATAATATATAATATATACTATAATATTATATATATATAATATATATATATATATATATATATAATATATATATATATAAATATAAATATATATATATAAAATATATATATATATAGTATATATATTATATATATATATATATATATATATATATATATATCGGAAATGAGCAATTGGTAGAAAAGTATATTAGTTCTTATAAGTGATTAGATAACAGAATTGCTCGCTTAGCGAAAATCTCTCTCTCTCTCTCTCTCTCTCTCTCTCTCTCTCTCTCTCTCTCTCTCTCCTCTCGTCTCTCTCTCTCTCTCTTTCTCTCTCTCCTCTCTCTCTCTCTCTCTCTCTCTCTCTCTCTCTCTCTCTCTCTTCTCTCTTTCTCTCTCTCTCCTCTCTCGTCCTCTCTCTCTCTCTCCTCTCTCTCTTCTCTCTCTCTCTCTTCTCTCTCCTCTCTCTCTCTCTCTCTCTCTCTCTCTCTCGTCCTCTCTCTCTCTCTCATCTTCTCTCTCTCTCTCTCGTCTCTCTGCTCTCTCTACTCTCTCTCTCTCTCTCTCTCTTCTCTCTCTCTCTCTCTCTCTCTTCTCTCTCTCTCTCTCTCCTCTCTCTCTCTCCCTCTCTCTTCTCTCTCTCTTCTCTCTCTCTCCTCTCTCTTCTCTCTCCTGCTCTCTCTCTCTCTCTCTCTCTCTCTCTCTCTCTCTTTCTCTCTCTCTCTCTCCTCTCTCTCTCTCTCTCTCTCTCTCTCTCCTCTCTCTCCTCTCTCTCTCTCTCTCTCTCTCTCTCTCTCTCTCTCTCTCTCCTCTCTCTCTCCTCTCTTCTCTCTCTCTCCTCTCTCTCTCTCTCTCTCTCTCTCTCTCTCTCTCTCTCCTCTCTCTCTCTCTCTTCTCTCTCTCTCTCTCCCTCCTCTGCTCTCTCTCTCTCTCTCTCTCTCTCTCTATATTATATATATATTATATATAATATATATATATATATAATTATTAATATATATTATTATATAGATATTATATATATATATATATATATATATATATATATATATATTGACTAGTCATTATAGTCATCACAAAATTTCATTTTATTCTATACAGATAAAATCTTATTATCTGTTTGAAAAGTTACTTCGCCCCCCCCCTCTATCTCTCCCTGTGAAATACATATTATTAATCACCCTCTTTAATTTGGTTCATTTGCTTAACAAACAAATTTTGTTTCTCAAATACCTCACATTTTATAAATACCAGCCTAAAACAGATATGAAACAAGACAATCTTCAGATGATAAATCCCATAAGATAATCTTACTTATTAGGATAATGATGACAATTATTCATTCATGTAAGTCACAATTTCAGGACATCAAGATATACACTATTTAACTATTCGCTAAGAGCATATCTATATTTTGTTTTTCTCAAACAACACATATCACCCATCCTTGATTAGAGCTCAGAGGACAACCTTACTCAAGATATATATCTAAGGATTTTTCTTTATTCTTAGTATATACTTGAAGCTGTAAGGAGGTAAGCTTTAGTGACATACATAAAAAAAATACATTCCTCTTCCACTTTCCATCAAATATTTATACAAGAATTTGTAGATATAAGACGGAACACGCAGTGCCAACATCGTTATACCGTGAAATTCATGGATTATATTACCATAGCAATGAATTATTAAAGTCCCACATACTTTATTTGTAAACAAGATATATAGCTATGTTTCATAACACCCAAATAAATTCCACTCCACATACCCCTGCAGGATTAAAATATATAAAAGAGCACTTAGAAGATAAAACCGTGAAACTAGAAGAATTACTTGAAAATCCCTGGATATTATCAAACCACTCAAACATTAGAAATTAAACGAGTCTTGTTCAATCTGGGTGGTAAAACTTAAAAACTCTTTTCAGCACAGCCACTTCCAAAGACCTGGAAATCACCTCAAAAAAATTAAATTTAATGTTAGAGTCGGCGTTCAATTAACAAATTAGCAAACGGCCATTACCAGGTTAAACGCACATATTCGCGAAAACACAAAAACGTTATCTCGACTTAAAACAAATCAAGAAACACTATACACCTTATACAACCATTCAAATTTTTCCATAGATTTTCAATTAAAAATTTCGAAACTAAATTTATACTTAAACACTGAAAACATCATCAATGAGGATACCAACAAGTTAATAAACATTATACAACACACCTTAATAATTTCAAAACAATAAATCACATCTCTAAATTTATATTCATACCAATTTCTCATCTCCATTTTAAGGGACATAAAACCTAAGACAAATTCACATCTAATATATCAACCCACTCCGAAAAACTTCTATCAATTCCTCTCCTACACTTGGACTATCACTCACTTAAACAACCCATACCTAGTGTCCACTCTTATTCCATTCCTTACTGACTCTTATTTTGACACTTTTAAAATAATATTTTTCCTGATGTACAGTAACTACTCTTCAAATTGGATCATCACCCAGACTCTTTACTCTTACTTCTTCCTTAACTTGGAAGAATTAACATACGCTTCAAGCAAAACAATTAAACCTGATCACTGTAGAGGAATTTCTTCTTTAAATCTCTGCATACCTACCGACCTCATGCACACCACAACAAATCCAAATTCCATTATAGCCATATTATTAGGGAAAGAATCTTCCAACAATTGTATATACATTCCTTTTCTAAACAATTCCCCTTACACGGGATCTCTCTACAACCTTACATATATATCCATGCCACAGCTGCCACTACGCCAAACCGTAGGTCCTGCACAACTACCTTTTTCTATTCCACACGGTTGTAAATTTATTTCTGACGCTTACAGTTATTTACACCTCTTGGATGCAAATTCATTCTAATTGTCTGTCTGCTAACCAAACTGAATTCCCGAAATTTCACAATTTCACAATTCTTGGCACCCAAAACACTTAACCATTTCAGGAGTATTTTTGATTATCACCGTCTCCATTCTCGGTATTTTCATTTGCATATTAATGAATAAATTTCCCACTGCAACTCAAACACCGTACATAGATCTACCCACGGCTAGAGATGTAAGTGAATAAAAAACGACCGTTTTTTATTAAAAAAAAACAAGTTTTTTATTAAAAAAAACACGATGAATAAAAAACAATTGATTTTCCTGTTTTTTTTGTTTTTTTTGTTTTTAATATATATTTTCTTACTTTAATGTTTATTTTCCTTATTACATTAAATTATCAATTAAACTAATAAAGAATTATAAACAGTTTTTTTACCTATAAAATTATAACTGTAAAAATAAGCATATTAGAAATAAACATGAGTAAATAAAAAAAAAAAAATATGCCAAGTTTATTCAACATTACACTTCTTACCTTTGAAGCGTAAAAACTGAAGAATGTACATGAAATAAATATGATCATATGAGAAATGAGTCATATGACTATAATGTATATTTACTTACACAAATAAAGAATATAATATTAAGTACCATAAGTTAGTAACTAGTATGATAAGGCCTAACTAAAATTACTAAATTTCTAAAGAACCATCAAGGCCTCATTAAATTCCTGTTCTACTGCTTCTGCATCTGAATCCTCAGACCTTTACCAATCATGGCCTCTACTGATAAATCCGATTCCTCATCCTCATATGCTATATTTGTGGAAGAGAAGGAGAGTCAGACTCTGACTCAAAGCTATGGACAGAGGTGTCTTTAGATTTGGTTTTATCAGACTTCAATGTCCTTACAGAGAAACCTGAGCTACCTGACTGAGAATTCTGGCTGATAGTGTATGTGGTTTCAGGGTGATGAATTTGATGACTTTTAACTACTACCAACTCTTACATTAATTTGAAAAAAGTACCGGAAGGCTCTGTCTGCCCCGTCTCTGTCAATTTCAAATTATGACTTATGGAATGATACGTTTTTTTACGGATGTTCATTTGGTGAGCCTGATTCTTTTGTTAATGGATATTCGCATGTGCTGAGAACTTCTCTCACATGCAGCTGAAGTGGCAGGAAGGTCTAGAATTCGGGAGGCTACTTTTGATATAAATTAATCCACCATGCTGCAGACGAAACATTGTTGGAAAGTGAAGCCCAGAGATATTCCATACTGAAGAAGTCCCTCTGACTGGAAAAATTCATCAATTCTCCCATTACTTTCTTTTCATCCACATCTAGCATTTTCTTGCTCAGATTGTAGACCTTCTGAAAAGCTTGAACCTGAAGAAAAATTATGAAATATTTTTCAATTTGCTTGTATATTGTATTGTATTTGCATGTAATTGTTTTAATAAAAGTAAAAAAAGTAATAACTAATATATATATAATTATATATATATATATATATAATATATATATATATAATATATATATATATATATATATAAATATATAAATATATATATATATATATATATATATATACTATATATATATATATATATATATATATAATATATATATATATTACTATATGTCTGTATATATTGACCTTTATTGTCTTCACATTGAGCAATTTAAACATAATCAGATTTATCAGTGATAGAACAGTGTCAACTGACGGCTTATTTATTTGAGCTCTTTTTCTGCTTTGTTAGCATTTTCATTTCTTTACTTTGCTTCTATTTCCTTGATTTTGCTGTACTCTTACTCTCTTTCTGATTTCCCAAGTATTTCATTTTTATATCATCACTGCATTTTTTGCAATTCGGTATGTGTTGTTCTTTCCTTGAACTATTATTTTCCACCTCAGTGAAGCACAATTTACAGAGTGCTCTTTTACCTTTGTATGTATTTTTCCTTAACAGTAAATAGAGAATGGACAGGTGTTTGTTTTCTTCCAGCCATTGTCAAAATTTTATGAGATATTATCAACTTAAACCATTTAATGTATATAACTTTAAAAATATAATTAATTATTATCCTGTAACACCTGTTTCCTATAATAAACAAGGTGAATAATAAATATTTAGTAGGAATGTATGATAAAAATGTAAAGAAATTTTAATAAAAAACACAAAAAAAACAAAAAAAACAAATAAAATAATTATCATTTACATATTAAAGAATAAATTTCCCACTGCAACCCAAACACCAAACATGGATCTACCCACCGCACAATCTCGCACTTTTCTAAAACCACCCCAACCTGAACCAACAATTCCTTCTCTTTATCCAATACGAGAACTTCCTAGAATTCCCGAAGTTACATACACACACCCCAGCTTTTAAAATTCTTCTAACCCACCGAGTTTCTATTGACTCTCATTAGTCATCACAAAATTTCATTTTATGTGATGCAGATAAAATCGATTACATGTCTAAATCTCATTAATCACCCTCTTTAATTTCTTTCATTTGCTTAACAAACAATCTTTTTATTTCGTAAATATCTCACATTTGATAAATACCAGCCTAAAACAGATATGAGACAAGACAATCTTCAGACCGATAAATCCCATAAGATAATCTTACTTATCAGGATAATGTTGACAATTATTCATCCATGTAAGTCACAATTTCAGGACATCAAGTTATACAATATTTAACTATTTGCTAAAAGCATATCTATATTTTGCTTTTCTCAAACAACACATATCACCCATCCTAAGGATTTTTCTTCATTCTTAGTATAACCTTGAAGCTGTAAGGAGGTAAGCTTCAGTGACATACATAACAAATTTTATGTCTTTCAAAACCACTGATTGTTATTATTATTATTATTATTATTATTATTATTATTATTATTATTATTATTATTATTATTATTATTATTATTATTATTATTATTATTATTATTATGTAAGCTTTAGCACATATGCTACATAATGTTATTATTATTTATTTATTATTATTATTATTAATATTATTATTATTATTATTATTATTATTATTATTATTATTATTATTATTATTATTATTATTATTATTATTTATTATTATTATTATCATAATTATTATATTTAATATACTATTTTATTTATTAATATTGTTGTTATTAGTAATATTATTGTTATTTTCAATATTAGTATTTCCATTGCTAGCATTATCATATTATTTTCAATACATTTTTCAATTTCTAAAATTATTATTATTATTATTATTATTATTATTTATTATTTAATTATATTATATTATTATTATTATTATTATTATATATTATTATTAATTATTATTTATTATTTATTTTTATATATTTTTAGGTTTCTTATTTGATATAAAATATGATAATAAAAATCATCTTATTTAACCTCTAATATATATATATATATATATATTATATATATAATATATTATTATATATATATATATATAAATATAATAATTATATTCAACAGTAAGTATATATAATTAATCACGCCAAGCAGCCTGACTAAATGACGCGCCACTATTACCTCCACCCGATATATATCAGACCCGAACGTAAAAGAAATAAAAAGCATGACTCGAAAAATAACGTACCCGGTGACCGTATACCAACCATAATAGCCTGAGCGCTAACTGAACTCATAGCACCCCCAGTATACAAGGGGCAGAAAGGCTAGGCAAGTAATGAGAATAGGGTGACAAACACCTACGTAGTGATGAGGGCGTCAATAAAGGGAAGAAATAAGAATCAGCTATAAACGTATAGGTATAAAAGCGTAGAGAAAGATAAAAAGGAAGGTGTAGAGAGAAAAAAAAATTGAGTGACTCACGCAGATATATATACGCAGCACCCCGCGCGATAACAGAATGCGGTACTCAGTGCGTACCCCGGAGAACCACTCACTCACACCCGGCAGCAAGAATGGAGAGGCAAAAAAAATGTGATGAGTATAGGGACTAAGGGTCGATAACGAGAAAAGGGGCTATGCCGGGCAACTCGGTATAGAGAATCAGTATAGCATGAATCTCGAACCTGAAGTCGATCTCGGATATACTCAGCTCGTGAGGGATAGATAGGGGTGAGCTCAGAATAAGAACCAACTGGGGTAGTAGGTATACTAGGCAAGCTAGTATATATATATATACTACGTAGTAGACTATATTATACTACTTAAACGAAAAAAGCGAAAAAAATTGAGTCGAAGCGCCCTATCCGACCAAAAGCGACCCAAACTACATAGATAACGCGATAAAGCACGGGCCAGACCCAGACGTAGAGACGTAGTAAGAGCGCGGGTATCAGATAGACAGTGTTCTAATTATACATAGTTAGAGTCCCGATAAAAAAAACATTTGGGCCGAAAGCTGATAAGGCTCCCGTTTGACGCGTGTGAAATAGAGTAAACGATATACTAAAGTCTATGCAAGGCCTTCATACCCCCGAACAAAGATCGATACCAAACCAGACGTGCGTGATGAGTATATAATATAGAGAGCACGGGGCAGACCCTGAACGAGGTACTATGAGTTGACAGGCTGACGGGCCAGAGACACGTGATGCAAGCCCCAGCCAGTAGGGGCGTGAGTACCTATAAATTATGGTCTATAAGTACTCAACATCGCGGTACAATAGTCGAGAAAAGGCGATAGAATGCTATATGATATATATACCGACCCAAAAAGTGCGACCAAACCAGACTGGCGTGTAGTAGGTATATGAGATTCGAAGCGGGCAGACCTCAAGACGAATGACGTATAATATATAGTACGGGCGTGAGTAGGCGAGTAACAGTAGGGGGTGAAATTAAGGCTACCTAGTTAATGAATAAAAGGTGCTCGAAATTACCTGGACTAGTAGTCGTCAGCTTGGTATTAGTTATATCTTATTGAATTCGGATAAAAATCCAAAAAGGATGATCCAATGCTCTCCAGAATCTCAAAATAGTGAGCGTAACTAAACCAATGGACATTTCATTGGAGTGTATGAAGCTACGGGGCACACCCAATTACATACTATATTAACGTGTTATACACGTCTCTGAGTAGCAACCATAGAACTGCGACCTGTCGCCTAAGCGCCACGCTACAAGAAGAGCGCAGATTTGGACTACTTTCTGGCATTAAGAATCACATGAAGATGCAAGTCTGGATTGGGCCGATGACTATTCCGTTCATACTGCGGGACAGTGTGCAATAAAGAGAGTTCATAATAAAAAATATACCGAATCAGAGGTAGCGTCGTCCCTCTTCGTGCTTCCTTCACACTAGAAGTTGATGCCCCTCCAACTCGTCTGTCCTTTATCACATTAAGGGGACTTGATGCGCATTTTCCATTCTTTAAACCAATGAGCGATTTTAAACCGACAACAAGAGGATGCTGGGGCCTCACAAGACTGAAAAAAAGCATTTTCAGCTACAAAATAAAACATCTTTGCGCAATATGTCGCGTCGGCAAGTGCTCCCCCCTAACTCCTCCTCCTCTCTACTCTCTCTCTCTCTCTCTCTTCTCTCTCCTCTCTCTTCTTCTCTCTCTCTCTACCTCTCTCTCTCTCTCTCCTCGTCTTTCCACACATACACTCTCTCTCTCTCCTCTCTCTCTCTCACTCGCACACACACACACAACACACACACGCACCACACATCCTGAGGACTCAAAATCTCAGGCCGAAATCCTAGGATTAAGCCTGTTTTCTTGATCATTTCTATTTATCTCCAGTCTCGATTGGATGTAGTTACTTATTGATTGATTAGATTATTGATTAATTATTCATTTATTTTATGTATGTTATTAGTATTATTATTTGGTGATGTATTGCAAATGGTGATGGGTATTATTTTTTATTATAGGTGTGCGTGAGTTCGGATGGGGGTTGGCAAATATAACGGAGAGTGAACTGCGAGGAATAAGTATGTTCCTTGCAGCCCTTCCCATGCGCAAAAATGGGAGGAGAATTTGCTGATAAAGCGTCGCCTCCCTCAATCCTATGAATGCCAGCTGCCCTATTAGGTAACAGAATATAGGCAATACATTATCGTACTTATATATATATATATATATAGGTACTATTATATATATATATATATATATATATATATATATATATATACTATATATATATATATTATATATAATTACTATATATAATATATATATATATATTATATATACTATATATATAGTATATTGACAGGATGTCTTCGTAACCTATTAATTCATTAGGCAATAAACGTCAGCTTTTGCATTTAAAATTTCTTTGAAATCTATTATTATTGATTATTGGATTATTATTATTATTAGTATAGTAGTAGTAGGAGCAGGGGGGGGAGGGGAGAGTGCGTTTAGAACCATCAAGTATATGATACGACTGGTTTCCGGTGTCTTCTACTATTTCACACAATAACTAGTTTATAGTGTTAGATAGAATTCATTACTTCATCTTATTTAATCCGATTTTAAAAATTTAATAGCCAAACCCAACTTTATTTAATCATATATATATATATATATATAGTGATATATATATATATAATATATCATATAGTATATGATATAGATGAAATTCTACCGGGGCTGCTACATAATATAGATCGTACCCTATGTGATAGCTAGCTACCTGAGAGAAAGCCTTCCCAAATCTCAGCTATTTTACATCGGGAAAATCTTCGCGCTATACGAAAACTCCTCTTAACTACTTACCCAAGGCCCCCCCCGATACTTAGAGGCCAAAACCAGGAGCTATTCTTCGGGCATACAACGCGCCGTAAGATAGTGTCTCAAAGTTATCGGATTTGGACTTGAGGGGTTATGTCTACTCAGTAGGGCGTGCCAGGTAAGTTGAACGGCCCTTTGTCGAGCGCTAGTATATAGTGAATCCGAGAAAAACAGCGCCAGTTAGCCCAAATGCGCGCAATCGGTTTTCACGTATAGGAGAGAAAATCCGGCAGTCGAGAAATCTATTTCTGCCTAGCTCTACACGCCGGGACTCAGGGCATGGAAGATAAGAAAGGAAGACTTCAGGCGAGAGCACTACCGCGGCGCGAGATTGTACCAATACAGGAGAAGATTATCCGGATTGTGCAATTTCTTCTGGAATGGAGTGTGTCGTGGAAATGTTATTAATATTTCTTCCGTACGCAAGTGCCGCTGTAACCAATTAATGTATTCTGCGCCATTTTCGTTTCCGATATACATGCTTAGCGGCCTGAGAATATAATAATAATTTACCTTATCCCAAATGACTCAGCTTTTCAACGGAAAAATATACGTTCACTGAGTCAAGCAGGAAAACTTCTCATCGCTACTTTCCAGGCCCTCTCAGTATCCATAGGACTTAAGGTATATAAGCCAAAAGATGGATAGCATTTATCTCGTAGGCAAGCATAACCGTGCATAGTATAAGTATGTCCAAAAGTCGTGAATTATTGGACTTAGTATGGTGAGAGTAATTAACTTATTACCTATGTTAGGCGTGACCATTAGATCCGCCCCGGATCGAGTAGTGGCCGTAATAGATAATAACCCCGGCCTAGAAAATAAGCACAGTGGCACGGATAAAGCCGCCACGCGCACGAAACCGTCTACTAGGCCTTATTCTCGCCATGTGAGGCGATCATCAGTATAGGCATAAATGAGTAGGAGGCTTTCTCAGGCAACAACCGCGCGAGTAATATTATAACGCAAAGTTAACGGTAAATTATGGATACCATAGAGGTAAATATTCAATTTATCTAATCCAGTGGGTAACGGCACCAATGATCCGCTGTCGACGCGCTAGCTCGAGATCTAATGCCTCCCCGATATACTCAAGTTTTCACGGAAATATCTCGTCGACAGTATCGATAAACCTCCTTCCTTCCCGCTCAGTGAACTCAGGAGTTCGAATATAATAAATAGGTGAAGATTATCTCATTGCCAACATTGCGTGGGATATGGAAGTATTATTGTCCATAAAGTCCCGGAGTTTACGAATTCGGAATTTTCCGCTAAGTCAACTACTGAGCTTATGCGTATATTTCTACAGGAATCAACATGACATCCCATGACTTAAGTGACGAATTTTCAAATTCGAATCCCCAACACTCACGTAACCGGTGAGTACCCAAACGGTTTATGTACATACAAGTGTAGGCTGAGCCTTAAGTATCGCCCTTTAGTTACGATACCTCTATAGCAAGAAGAAATCCCTCCCTACATATCCCGGCTTACTTCACGTGAGGAATAAATCATTCAGCTAGTCTAACAAGAGATAACCCTCTCATTCTACTTCCCGCCGCGCGAACATCAGTATATACTATAGGTATCGAGTAAAGTGATAGGAATAAATATTCTTATTCACTGACAACAACTCGCGAAATTATTCCAAAAAGGTCGAGATTATAAGACAGCGAGTAGGTGAGAATATACTCTTATACCCTGTAGCGGCCATATTGATCGTCCTAGTTCTAAGCGCTAGGCCGATGAGAAATGCCGTCCCCGAAAATCACATAGGTTTTCCACGGATAAATCACAGCGCAGCAAACCTCCTATCCCACTCCCGCCGGCGACTTCAGTGTTCGAAAAGTATAGTGAAGATTATCCATTATGCATAACATCCGGGAAATTTCCAAATCTGATTATTACGAAATATACGTATTTTCACTGCTAAGTCATCACCTAGAGCCTATGGCAAATCTCAGGGATAATAACAACTAAGTCAAGCTATGGACTATAGCGAAATATTTCAATTTCGAATCCCAAACCCGTGAATCACGTTGAGGGCAAACTCTTGCCAGTGAGTGAGTGCAGGCGCTAATTGATCGCCTCTTGTCGAGCGTCATAGGCGAGAAATGCCCTACACCTACTAATCCTAGGTCTCAATCATCAGGTGAGAATCATCGCGAAAGTACAGTAAAAATACGCTCCCTTCACTTACCCGTCACTGGGACTCATAGTGTAACGGAATAGATGATAGAGATATTCTCAGGCTAAATCACAAACGCTAGCGAGATTGTCCAAAGTCGGATTTGGACTGAGGAGGGATTAATACTCTTACCATCTAGGGCGGCCATTAATGATTCGACCCATTGTCTATAGAGCGCGTTATATATAGGCCGCAGATAAATTCACTATTCCCGAATCCAGGGTTTTCACGCGAAAAATCTCAATGACGCAGCTGAAAACCATTCACTTTCTACTTCCCAGCCGGGACTTCGTAGGTCTAAAGATAGGTATATTCTCTTGCCAACATCGTACCTGAGGATAAGATATTTTCCTAAAAGTCGGACTTTCGATAATCGTATAACTTTTCCGCTATAAGTCACCCTGAAGCTATGCTAATAATATATAACTACAGTAGGAATCAACAGCACGCTGGACTTAGCGAAATTTTTCAATTTCGAATCCATAAACCCCGGACCGGTAGGTGAGCAAAACCTCTTGCCTATTGGCGGCTCTGATAATGATCGCCCTTTTAGTCGTATTAGCGTCTATAGGTAATACCGAGATAATATAGCCCTCCCCAATCCGGCTCGTTCAAGGAGGAAAATCTCGCGCATGACTGAAACCTCCTTTTACCTTCCCGCGTAAAACTTACTAAGTACGGCGGTGAAAGAGGGATATATTTTACAATAGGCAACAAACGTACGCCGAGCATGTTCCAAAGTCGTGAATTTTAGGTAATACTAAGGAGTATGGTAGATACTATCTACCTACTGAGTATGGCGGCTCGAATTAATGATACGCTATATCCACTTGTCAAGCGTCTAGGATACCCGAGAAATTGCTCATTCCCGAACATCCAAGGTATTTCAACAGGAAAAATCCGCGTCAGCGAAAACCTATCCTTT
>JABUQX010126158.1:0-10000 GCA_015478945.1 Trachelipus rathkii
CATTGTATTCGTTCAGTTTCAATTGGGTGTTTTGCCGTTTCGCATTTATCATTGGCTTCGCGTTTTCGTGCGCCACTTCAGCATATATAACATATATATATGCCTGCTTATATACTCATATATATATATATATAAATCCGGGGTTCACACTTTCTGGAAAGTCAGGAAAAAAAAATTGGTCAGGGAAAGTCAGGGAAACTTTTTAAGATATGCTGAAAGTCGGAAATTCCAAAGTCATGAAAAGTCAGGGGAAATTTTAAAATTTCCAAACATATGAAAAGAATGATCCATGGACCATGTTACATATTTTTGATATATTTTTTCCCTTACTGTATAATTATGGAATTAAGAGGTGTATTTGATAAGTGAATGAAAAGGATGGGCGAGGAATGACAATTCCATAAATCTACTTCTATCCTGTTTCTTTCTATTTTTAGTTCACTATTACCTACTATTCTTCCCATTCTGTGTTCATAGAAGTTGTTCCAAGTTCATCCTTCCCGATTGAAGGTGATTGGTATATGGATGTGTTTTGGACTGTATGACTTATGATTTAATCTGTTTATATCTTTTTCTTTTTAGGAATTTATAATTTTGAGTGTTTTTTTTTTTTGTTGAGGTTTGACGAAGGGATTTTTGATTTTTGTGTAGTTGAAGATTATTTATTATTTTTTATAAATGACTTAATAAAAAAAACTTAACTTTAATGACCAGTGGTTGGACGTCAAACTGAACCTTGGTTCATTTCTGTTCACAGATTTACAATGTCTCATACTTAATATTATGGAAAGATTTCTTAAGTCCAGTAAAATGCCTGCTACAACTAAGCTTTTTGCATTAGATTTACATGACAAACTTGAATGCCAGACTGTACAAATCAAAATGACAGAAAAGATATTAGAAGATATCCTCTGAAGTACAAGCCTGTCCAATGGCTCTCATCATTGGATCCTAGTATAGTTTTCCATCAGCCAGAACAAGGGAAGCAAAGATTTGATTTATTGCTAGAGGCGTAGTACTTTGCTCAACTGAATCTAGTTTCTTGAAAGCAAAAGCACAATACACTCTATTTTGCAGTGAAGCTCATTCTACTCTTCGAATTAAAAAATTCAAAATATTTTTTGGATGGTGATTGTCCTTCTAAGAAACTTGAAATGAGTTTTTTTTTCTTCTATAGCACCTGAGAATCAATGTTATGCGGAATTGTAGCAAAATTATTAAAGTAGGACTGATATTTTCGCATGGAAATACAACAGTGGAAGGAGGGTTTTCTTCTGTAAATAAAGCAATTTTATTGGAGAATCTGAAAGAACATAGTCTGATTTCTCAAAGAGCAGTGCACAAATGCTATCAGATCTCATGAAAGTATTCATAAAGTTCCTATCACTCTTCAAAAAATGTTTCAGAGCAAATGTAGAGAGCTGCCCTGGGAATGAAGACATCTCAAAGAGTCCAAAACAGAAGAAAAGAAGAAGGTAAAAGGTTGAAAAAGAGAATATTATCCATGAATTATTAAACTTGAAAGCAGAAGATGTTAAAACTGAAGGCTTTAACAGAAGAAGCCGCTATATAAGATAAAAATTCAAATGCTTGAGAAAAAAAGTTAATCTAAATCTCCCCATTTAGAACTTTTGTGAAAGTTGAAATCATGCAGCTTAGAGATGATTCCAAGCTTTTAATTTAATTTCTGTTAGTATATAAATAAAACTGTTTTTCTTTTGAAAAAATAAAAAAGGAGTGCTTTGGACAGCTAAGGGTAAAGGTATAGGCTTATTACAATATTTTTAAATTCATCCATGATGATGAACAATTTCTAAAATATTGTTTTCAATAATTTTAATGTATGAACTGAGTAAATAGGCTGCAATAGCAGGTAAAAATAGATATTTTATACACCAAAAATAACAAACACGCTGGTCAGGGAAAATTTGCAGATTTGGTCAGGGAAGGTCAGGGAAAGTCAGGGAAATCAAATTCAAAATTTCAGTGTGAACCCTTACTCGTTATATATGTATATATATATATATATAATATATATATATATATATATATCTCATATATATATATATATATATATATATATATATATATATATATATATATATATATACCTCTTATATATATATATATTTCTCTCTATACCTGCTATATATATATATATAATATATATATATATATATATATATATATATGGAGCAATCTCTGACAAATCATGCAAAGGTTGTAATCACACCCCTTCAAATTTTGCTAAAAATTTTATTCATAGTGAATTTATGCTAAAACCCCCACTTTTTCCAATTTTCATAACTTTGGTTCCATTTATGATAGAGCCTTGGAACTTTCACCAAATTGAATAGAAAATAGTTGGTACTATATTGCTTCTATGCATTTTTATTCCAGAGTCCTTTAAAAAAATGTTATAGCTGTTCAAAATATTTGGGGGATCATTCATTATAAAGATCATTTTTTTTATCCTAGATTACCCCCACGTGTATGGTGTAGCACTATTCAAATTTTTTTTTTTTCTCTTATGGCAATAAATAACCAAAATTAATAATTATCAATATTTTATATATATATATATATATATATATATATATATATATATATATATATATATATATATATATATATATATATATATATATATATATATATATATATATATATATATATATATATATATATACCGTATATATATAATTAAAAAAACTGACTAGTGTTACTAAAGAAATGTTTCCTTTAATTAAAACAATTTCTTTTTATTTTCTTGTGGTAACCCCTAGTTCAATCATGGTCTGGTTTTGAAAAACTTGCATTCCTCAACATTATTAATAGATTAATTTTTTTTTATTATTCTCAATCAAATCACCTCTAAGAAATCATATCCAGCTCCTTAAATTTTGCCCTATAACCTATTTTCCAAACCCAAAATCATTCTTGTTGCCCTGCGCTGTACTGCTTCCAGTATGGAAATGACCTTACCTAGGTAGATCCAAACTTGTGCACAGTATTCAATTAATGGCCTAACATAACTATCATAGTGTTTTATCATTATCCTTTACTATTGCCTACAGGTAACATTATGGTTAATAATTCCTAACATTTCTAGATTCTAAACATTCCTCTGATACTTTCAAATTACTACTAATAACCCCACCTAAATCCATTTTTTTATCAACAGACTCCAGCCACCTCCTACTCATATAACTAAAATCCTTATTTGAGTTTTCAACAAAAAGTACTTTATTTACACTCTTTGCTATTGAAATTCATTTGGTATTTATCTGCCCAACCAAGAAGCTTATATAGATTAGCCTATATTGAATTTTCATACAATCCTCAAAATTTACAACTAAAGTAACTAGTTTAGTGTCAACAGCAAACAGCAATTTTGTTTTATTTCTTTGTTCAAGCCTTTTATATATATTAGGAACAAAGGTGGGCCCAACTCAGATCAAAGATTTTTAACCATTACACATGGCTTTCTGTTACTTATTCAATTTTTTATCAAGTTAGAATAGACTTCACCTATTCCATATTATGATAACTTATACATGGGGAAACTTTATCAAGTGCTTTACTAAAATTTTTAGTATATTGCATATGTGCACTTCTAAAATATTTGCATTATAAAAAATCATAAAAATGTAACCAACTAATCACAGTAAATGAAGGTGCAAGTAACATCTTTGTGTAGACTGAAGCATTGTGTTATGGGAAAATGGTTATTTCTGTATAATAGTTAAATAAAGCAATATTTCCACATTATAGTTTAAGGCTTTAAGCTGTTAAAAGATTTATATTTTTGTTTATAAAATAGAAATCACAAACTACGGTAATTTAATTTCTTAACATCATACAAGTAACAAACTTCTTTGATTACTTTCTTTTAAATTCATAAAGTTAATATTTTTCTCAGCTTGTTATATAGATAATATAATAGTAGTAGTAGTGTAAAAGAGATTTTAATTTTCCATTCAAATAAATCGTCTACAAACCAATGCAAAAGATATATAGAGTATTTAATTTTTACACTTTACATATTAAATTTGCAATATTTCTAAAATGTTAATTGGCAAAATATTTACAAATTGGAATGAAAACAAAATAGGAAATATAATCTTTTTTTTTAATTCATTGTCTCAGTATATCTCTGCTTGTTTATTTAAAATATTTATTATTTATTAAAATTTCTAGTATCTGAAATGTGGTAAAGTACCGCATTTCATACCAAAGAAAGTTTGTTTTAAGTTTTTTATTTAAAACTAATATTTATAGGAGTAATGAAAAAATCTTAGCAATAAAATATAGGGCAATTTATTTTTCCATTTAATTTACTTTTAACTCATTAATTAAGTAGTCCTATTTTGTTCTCTTTTCTTATCAGGGGAAGGTATTGAAGAAGATGCATTTTTAGTTAACTTTCAAAAATTGTGAAAGGAATAGGACCTCAAATGAAATTCATGAATAAACTAGAAAATCTTAAACAAATGAATGTCTA
The DNA here is from genome assembly GCA_015478945.1 of Trachelipus rathkii. Taxonomy (NCBI): domain Eukaryota; kingdom Metazoa; phylum Arthropoda; class Malacostraca; order Isopoda; family Trachelipodidae; genus Trachelipus; species Trachelipus rathkii. The sequence continues at coordinate 4,505 of JABUQX010126158.1, forward strand.
GTAACGGAGCCTCATCATTTGTTGTACAAGATTACTTTATTATTCCTCTTTTACAACATATATGGGACTATATCTTTTAAATCTCTTTATATATTTATTTATATACATCTTATATATATATATATATATATATATATATATATATATATTTATATATATATATATACTGCTACTCTATATATATATATATATATATATATATATATATATTAATGTTGATGCTGAACAAAAATAAAATATGTGAGGTGGTTCATAGCCCACCTCAGCAGACAGTATAATTCAAGGTTGAAAGTTCAGTTACATGCTTGTCTGACCGTATAGATTGGGAAATAGAGTCAGTGAGGAGCTTATACCACTATAGCTCATATTGAATGATAAATCAACAGTAGAACAGTAGATTCAAATTCGAGCTACACCCTACAAATAAAACAGCATTGTATTAGAATCTTGTATGTAGTAAAAGATTTATTTTTTTTTTGGTGTGTGTGTGTGTATCATAGAACACTGGGATCGAATTGATGAATGATAGTCTCCCACTCATTCTTCTATACTTTTTTATAAATATAAAAAAATAAATATATATATATATATATATATATATATATATATATATATATATATATATATATATATATATATATATATATATATATATATATATATATATATATAATATATATATATATATATATATGTATATATATATATATATATATATATGCCTTATATATACTATTCTTTGCTGCTATATATATATATATACATATATATATATTTACAGTAATATATATATATATATATGTATATATATATATATATATAATATATATATATATATATATATATATATATATCTATATATATATATATAATAACATATATATATATATAACAACAACCATAATAACCATATATATATATAACTGCTATATAACAAAACATTTATATATATATATATATATATATATATATATATATATATAATCTGAATCAGGATGTTTACCAAAATCATAAATGTAAGAAGCGAGAGCACAAGCTCTACAGCTCATTGAATCTGATGGAAAATTACAAAATGTTTCTGGCGATGATATGGATGTTCTGACAGACTTTTTCACTACTCATTAATGAAACATTCAATATTTCTCATCAATCAGCTATAAGGTTGGTAAGCAGTCAGTTTTTGTACAGTTGTAGGAGTTCTTTAAATATTTATTCATAATAATCAAAGTTTTAAAAAAAATTATAATATAAACATGATAATATTTATAGAATGTTAGTGTGAAAAGGAAAATTTATTTTTCAATTGATTTGATCTATATTTTATTTTCTTGTTATTTTCCAGTAAAGTCCTAATGTCTACTCAAAAATTAATTTAATTTAATATTTATATTATAGGAAACATATTACCTACTTTAGGAAAAAAATTGTCATTTTTCTAAAAAAAGAATTGTTTACAAATATTGATACAAAAACATGTTTTAAGAAGTTGAATACTAACTACTTCCCAAGAAAAGAAAGGTGGAAACTACTGACGATGAGAGAGCAAATATATGCGAAGTTACTTTCAAGCATTTTTATAGTAGGGAGTAGGATCGCTGAAATAGTCAAACTTGTACTTCTGAAGGAAGGGGTTGTGCCTATGGTGGAGTGGAACAGCGACAGCATTACCCGTGTTTGGCGGTGCATAATTTGTTCCGTGTTGGAGATCTCGGGTATACGTGTTTGGAGTATGGTATTGTTTTGGTATTTGGAGATTGTTTCTTGAGTTAATTGAGTATGATTGTGTTTCTGGTGTAGTTTTTTTCTTTCTGGATGCAGGTGGTTGTTTTAGTGCTAGATGTAGGGGGTGCTCTGTTGAGAGTAATTTACTGTAAGATGTCAAGATGGGACCCTTATAGGGAGGAGTTTTGTTTCAGTCAGAAGGTGGTGTATAGGTGTTGAAGGGGGCAACCGGTTATTATCCTGAGGGCTCTTATTTTGAACAATTTCTAGTTTTTTAATGTTAGTTTTTGAAATTGTGGGGGCCCAGGCGGTTGATGCTTAATTTAGAGAGAGGCGAAGATATTATTGTCTGTATACTATAAGTTCGTTACCTTGTGGTAGCCAACTTTGGTTCCTGTTAGTACTTTTAATTGTGTTAATTTATGTTGTGACTTTGAATGTAATATTGTTTGTGGGGGATTGAATGTCATATATCTGTGTGTGTGTGTGTCGAAAGTCCAAGCCTAAAATGGTAGGTTGCTTATTGAGAGGGAGTCAATTACCCAAAAAAGTAAATTGTTGGGTGTATATTTGATTCTCTTTTATTTAGTGTGAGTAATGTTATTAAGGATTCTGTTCATTGTCAACCACTGTTCCAATATATATATAACATACTATATAATTTTTTATTTTTATTTTATATATATATATATAAATATATATATATATATATATATATATATATATATATATATATATATATATATATATATATATATATATAAAAAACAATACAAAAAAATATTTTCACACTGCTGGGAAACGAACCTGGACCATAGCAGATGTACGCGTATGTGTTTGACCACCACGCAACGATGAACAAAAAGAAGAACACGACAATACTTCCTATGGTCCAAATCGGGCACGCCGCGCTCTTCCCGCTCACACTCGGGGGGGCCAAACAGGGTACCGAACAAGGTGGTTAATAATACAACAGAACCGGGGGTCAAGATGTAAATAAGAATTGCAATAACCTGCAATCAAATTTGTATTCAAAAAGACCCCTAAAGTATTTTCATCCTGCTGGAAATCGAACCTGGACCCTAGCAGATATACGCGTATGTGTTTAACCACAACGCCACGATGAGCTAAAAGAAGAGCACGACAATACTTCCTATGTTCTAAATATGGCATGCCGCGCTCTTTACGCTCACACTCGGGGGGGGGGCAAACAGGTACCGCACATTGTGAATAATAATACAACAGAACCAGGGGTCAAGATGTACACAATACAAATATGATTACAGGTTATTGCAATTCTTATGTACATCTTGACCCCCGGTTCTGTTGTATTATTATTCACCTTGTGCGGTACCCTGTTTGGCCTCCCCCCCTAGTGTGAGCGGCTTGGAAATATTGTTAACTCATCGTGGCTTGTCAGTCAAGCCACCGCGTACATACCCAGGGTGGGTCAGAGGTAAGCATACCAGTTATTTTCGTCTCGTGCAGAGACAAACAGCCCTCTTGAGCCCCATTCCATGTTCCTGTGTGCTTTCACCTTATGTTGTACCCTGTTTGCTTCCAGTTTGAGCGGAAACTACTGCGCTATCTGAACTGCCAGCTCGTGCATGTTCTTCTTTGGCACATCGTGGCGGGGTGGTCAAACACATGCGCGTACATCTGCTAGGGTACAGGTTGATTCTAACTGAGAGTAAGCTTTAAGGGTGTTTTTAATACACTTTATATATATATACGTATATATATATATAGCATATATATATATATATATATATATATACTCTATATATATATATATATATATATATATATATATATATGTATATATATATACACATACTCTCTTCCACCTTCTCTCCCAAGACTGGGGTTAAAGATGTGACACATCACCAGGAAACAGAAAGTAGTGAAGAAATTGTGATGCAAGTCGAAGAAAGCCCATTCTTACCCTTTACTTTATACCTTTTAGTGAGGTTCATCGCAGTCAGAAAAATACCCTAGGCTTCATGGAACCACGACAGATCTCACTGGCATCGTCAATGTAGGATTCATTTCTTGGCCCAGTTGGGCTACAACCATACCCTCACAAAACCCCTGCCATTCACTCCTATTATTTTTGCTCTTCTCGCGCCTCTGTGATTCACATTCCTCAGGCATTTCTTTACCCTCAATCCACTTTTCTTCGGTCTCCCAGCCATTCGATTCCCAACACACTGACCACTTATACATCCACTTAACCAATCAACTATCATTCATCCTTTCCACATGACCAAACCATTCCAACGTACTTTCATTTATTCTCTCATTTACTGCTTTCTTCCCACCACACAACATATAATACGTTCATTCCTCATTATCAATTCTTCTCACACTAACACCCCTAAGATTCTCCATCTGAACTTGTTGACTTTAGTCTACACCTCACATTCAGACCTGACTCTTTGCTATACATTAGCACAGGTGGCAACTTACCCTCATGTAAGACCTAACACACCCCAAGACTTGGTCCCTTCATCACCAAAAGAAGTTAAAATTGCTCCAGAAAGCCACCTTCCTGCCATTCACCTTCCTATATATATATATATATATATATGCACTCTATATGCTATATATATATATAAATAACATATATATATATATATATATATATATCATATATATATATATATACTCTTTTATATATATATATATATATATATATTTAGTGGAGTGTGGTAACAAAGTCTGCTTGAATATGTATGTGCAAACGAAATGGAGAAAGTGATAGGTGGTGAAGTGGGACGCTGGCGTGTGAAATCTTGTTGGATGGTAAATAATTGGAACAAGTTTCTGAGTTTAAAAAATTTTTGTATACATGTTGGATGAAAATAGAAAGGATAATGCTGAGCGTAATAGAAAAGTTGATGGAGCAATGAAATCATTGATTAATGCAAAGGGTTTAAATGTTGAGTCCACTAGAGTTCTGCATAAGGGTATGTTGTTACCTTTGTTATTGTATAGTAATGGAATGCGAAGTATAGATCTAAGTTGCAGGCAGTCCAGATGGATAATCTTAGGAGTATGTTAGGTGTAAAAAAAATAATAAACGTTGATGAGTAAGATTATGGTTGTGAGTGAGGATAGTGCTCGGTTTAAAGTTATGTTAGATGGGGAGCAGCTGGAACAAGTGTCTCAGTTTAAATATTTAGGATATATGTTGGATGAAAAGGGAACGGATGATGCAGAATATAGTAGGAGGGAAAGTTGTGAGTGGTAGGAAGGTTTCTAGTGCACTTAAATCGTTGATGGATGTAAAAGGGCTAAATCTTGAGTGCGTTATGGTCTTACATGAAGGTGTGTTGTTACCTGTGTTAATGTATATTAGTGAGACTATGGTCTGGAATAAGAGGTATAGATCTAAAGGACAGTGTGTTCAGATGGAGAAATTTAGGTGTGATAAGAATTGATAAAAGAGGGATGAACATATTAGAGAGTTGTGTGGTGTGAAGAAAGGGGTAATTAAAGGGGTATTAAAAGTTAATTTAATGTACTGAGATAAATTAAAGTATGGGGTAAAATTAAAATTTTAACTTTAGTTTAGAAATTTACTTTTTAATCGTAAAGGAAAAAAATTTCCTCAGGCAATAATACTATTTATAAAAATGTCAGGAATAGATCGTTTTCAGAATTATTTGGTCTTAATTAAAATTATAGTTGTTTCTTAAGAATGCCTTTTGACTAAATTTTTTGATTTTAGTAATGCACGTTAAATAAATTGAGAATGTCTGATGACTGATG
>JABUQX010126158.1:15000-22500 GCA_015478945.1 Trachelipus rathkii
ATATAAAAATAACCATATATATATATATATATATATATATATATATATATATATATATATATATACTATATATATATAGGCACTACTAACTACTATACTAAACTATTGTATACTAGTGAGTGTGGTAGGAATCGACCGTCTGGGAGACCGAAGAAAAGTGAACTGAGTCAGTAAAGGAATGCCTGAAGGAGAGGAATGTAAGTTTGGCAGAGTCGAGAAAAAATGTGCATAATAATAGGGTGAATCGGGGTTTGTGAGGGTATGTTTGTGGGCTTGGCCGGGATGAACCCTACATTGACGAGATACCATAGTGGGGGGTCCGTGAGGTGTTGTTAAGTCAAAGGAATTTTTTATTACAACGAGTTCGTATTTAAGGGTAGGAGGAGGGTAAAGGCGTAAGGGAGCTTTCATTTCGACTTATGCCATGCTCTTCTACTTAACTATCCTAATTTCGTACATGTTACATGCCCTACTCTCATATGTGGGAAATGAAGGGAGGAGAAAGAAAGAAAGAATGAATATATATATATATATATATATATATATATATATATATATATATAAATGTATATATAAAAATATATATATATATATACTCTTAACAATAACCACCATATATATATATATATCTTTATATAGAAATACCATATATATAATCTATACATATATATATATATATATATATATATATATATATATATATCTTCTCTCCTGCTATATCTTTATATATATTATATATATATAATATATATATATATATATATATATATATATATATATATATATATATAAGAATAAATGTTAATAAAATTATGCTGCACGAAAGCGTTTGAGTTGATATTATTTTTTTAGTTAATACAAGCTCACGCGATTTGGAAAATTATATACCTGTAGCCTTACATATATATATAGCAACATAATATATATATATATATATATATATATATATATATATATACTACTCCTCCATCCTATTTATATAAATATATATATATATATATATATATATATATATATATATATATATATATATATATATATATATATATATATATATATATATATATATATATATATATATATATATATATATAACATATATATATATATAATAATAATAATATATATATACTATATATATATATATATATTATTGTATATATATATATAATATATATAATAATAAAAACAATATGTATATATATATATATATATATATATATATATATAACATATCTTTATATATCTTTCATAATAATATATATATATATGCTATTCTTTCTTTCTTTTTAACAGCTGCCTTCCTCTTTGCCCCAGTTGGGGGGGGTGGAGTTAACGGCTGAAGCATCGGAAAAGCGGTGGGAGGACATGACAAACGTCGAAAGAAAGCCCAGCCTTACCATGTTCTCTCAACGGGCCAATTGGTGGGGAGCTCGTACAGACAGAAAATCCACCTAGAGCATCATGGGACAGCGACGGACCCTCACTATGGTGAATCCAATATGGGGTTCATCCCCTGGCCCAGGAGGTGGGCCACAACCATGCCCCAGCCACAAAAACCCGCCCATTCTCTCTATTATTGCACCCTTTATTCATAACCTCTGCAAACTCACTCTCTCTTCAGACATTTACGTTCGCCGACTCAATCCACTTTCTCTTCGGTCTCCCAGCCCGGTCGGTTCCCAACACACTCACCACTATACATCCAGCAACCAACCGACTATCATTCACATCCTTTCACATGGCCAAACCATCTCAACATACTTTCATTTATTCTCTCATTTACCCTTTCTTCCTACACCACTCTCTAATACGTTCATTCCCTCTCTTTATGATTTCTTCTCACCTGTGCACTAGTTGTCCATCTAGAACACATTAGACTTTTTAGATCTATGCGCTATACATTCAGGACCACCAGTCTCACTACCATACAATAACACAGGTAACAACCTACCATGCAGAACCCTAGCACACTCAAGACTTAGTCCCTTTGCATTCATCAAAGATTTAATATGGTACCTTCACTGCCATTCACAACTTTCTACACTCTGCATCGTCCGTTCCATTCTCATCCAACATATTACCTAAATATTTAAACTCAGACACTTGTTCTAGCTGCTCACCATCAAACAAACTTCACACTGAGTGTCCTCACTCACAACCATAACCTTACTCTTATCCACACGTTTACTTTCCAGCCCCTCCCTTTTACACCTGCCAAATCTCTCTGCCAATCCTCTCAAACTCTCTCTCCAGATTCGCCACACAGAACCAATCATCTACCGCATATAATAGGTAGGGCACCACCTCACTCAACTCCATTCTCCACCATTCTAACACCATTTCCTGCCATCCCCACCTCGAATTCTTTCATAACCCCATCCATATACAAATTGAATAACCAAGGAGACATAACACAACCCTGTCTTACTCAGCTATTAATTAAACCAATAACCATTGACACCATTTATTCTTGCACTTCTATCGTCATTACATACTTTTGAGTTTAATTTCAGAAGCCTACCATAACACCATATATCACTAACACCTGTAATAGAGCTTCCTATTAATCCTATCATGCGCCTGTTGCAATCCATAAAACCTATTACAATTTATTCTTCTTCTCCCCTCATTTTCTCAATCATTTGTTTCAATGTAAAGATTTGATCCACACATCCTCTACCACTCCTAAACGCACCTTGTTCTTCGCAATCTCAGTCCTTCAGTCACTCGACGCACTCTTTCGACAAAATACCAGCATATACCTTCCCTACAACACTCCAGTAAACTTATTCCCCTATAATTTCTACCAGTTCCCTTTTCTCCCTTACCCTTATATGGAATTTATTACCACTCTCACTCAATCCCTTGGAACTACTCTATAGCCTTTACATTTTTAACTTCAATCAATCAATCACCCATCTCACTGCGTTCTTGATCATTTCTGAGTATTTCCATCTACCTTACTGTAGATTTACCATTCTTCAACTTTTTCTCATACATTACCTCCTCCTTACTAATAACCTCCTCCCCAAAATACCTATTTCTTGCACCATCAAACCCACACATTCACTATCACCTCTTCCCATTACTATTAATATTGTGCAGATTCTCGAAGTGTTCTTTCCACACTCTCTCACACCTACTTCATCAGTTACAAAGCACCATCCCTATTGTTATTCTAAACAGATTCCCCATATTCTCATTCTTAACCTTTCGCGCTTCCTTCCAGAAGAGCTTCCTATTCCTTGTAAGTCCCCATCCCATCCATCCCCTTCCAAACTGTTCATTTTACCTCTTTTTTTTCTCCTACGTATACACCTTTTAGTATTTCTTTTTTCCTCCTTATATAATTCCAAGCATGTTTCTTTTGAGTCTTCATCATTTGCTTTTAGTACATTCAACCACGCTTCTTTTTTACCTTTGACCGCTTTCATCCACCTCTTCATTCCACCATTCACTGGTAACATTCTTACATCCTACTTTAGCACATCACATACTTCCTTTGCACTACTAACAATTGCTTCCTTCATTGCCCCCAGATTTGTTCGGTATCAACTTGTTCTACACTTTTACATACACGTATATATATATATGTAGTATATGTATATATAATAATAACTATAACCAATAATAATAATATATGTATATATATGTATATATATATATAATATAATAACATAATAATATATGTATAAAATAATATAATATTATATATATATATATTTATATATGTATACATAATAATAATATATATATAATATAATAATAATATATATGTAATATATATATATAATAATACCATATATATAATATAGTATAATATAATAATATATAATAATAATAACATATATATCTATATATATATATGTTAACAATATATAATATGTATATATATATATATGTATATATATATATAACATATATATATAACCAACCAGCAATAATAATAACCAATATGCATAATAAATAATAATATATAATAATAATATATATATATATATATATAGATATATATATATAATATAGGCTATATATATATATAAGAACTATATATATATATATATATATATATATATATATATATATATATATATATATACATATATATAATATATATATATAATAATAACATATATATAACAATATATAATCTAATAATATAATATAATAATAATATATATGTAATATATATATATAAGGCTATATATATAGGCTATATATATATAATATATATCTTAATATATATATATATTTGCTGCTATAATATATATATATATATATATATATATATATATATATATATATATATATATTACAGTTGTAACTACCACTCACGGGCAGAGTCCCATTCAAGGATTGGGTGTTAAACGCATCAAAATTTTCACCATTTAACACAAATTTCGCAGATGAGCACTGACGCAGGCTTTAAAGTGAGGGAGATTAAATTCAGCAAGAAACACAAGTTGGAAGAGATTCTACAGAACAGAAGAGGTGGCTGGAAGAAGAAAACGCTGCTGATCAAGCCGCACCTGGAGTTACTAATGTCAACACAATACTCATGTGCAGATACAGCACCCCTTGTGCTACTAGAGCATTGTAAAGATGATGGTATGCTAGTGTTAAAATCACTCGAGCACTTGCCGCTGCGGTACCTGTAGAAAAGAGATAAAGCTCCAACATTGCGCCACAAAGATAGAGTGTCAAGTGTATTGGAAAATACAGAACAATTTATAAGCCTCTTGGCCACTGACTCGACCCTATCTAAAAGCCGGTTGAAACCAGAGACCTCTCAGATTGACAGTTTGCTTACCTTTGGGTGGTTCAGGACTGCCTTTGTATTGATGCTGGAAAAGACAATCATGATCTGAACAGAACTCCCCAGGTTTTTGAGACCACCCTAGCAACCATTTTGATGTGAAGTTTCCAAAACATTTTTTTTATATTAGGGCCAAGGATGTTTGTATTGTCAACAGGAGAGACGAGAGAACCACTGAAAGAGTTAAGAAAGTTAGGTGTCTTAGAGAGGAAAATTGAAGAAGTTGGGTTTTTAAAGAATTGAATTTTACAAGGTCTGGAAGTTCTATCCAGATCAGCGAGAATAGAAGATAATCGGAAAGATCGAAGAAGCAAAATTCTAGAAGTAAAAGAGGGATCAGATTTGAAATGAGTTGAAGAATAATGGGTCGAGGCATCGGCATAAGAGTAGATGTATAGTTAGATGTACAGGTGAGAGATCGTAATGAAAGTACAGAGGAATAAAGTAGAGAAAGAATAGAACAGGGATACCACTATTGACAGGAAAAGACGTAGAAATCGCCCATCAACAACAGATGATATTGAACGATTTGAAAGAAAACTAGATATAAGTAAGCAAGGATAAAAAGGGAGCTCAAAGGAGGGGAGCTTGGAAAGTGGTGATGCATGTCATACCCGGTCAAATGCTTTTTTATATGTCAAGCGCCGCCACACAAATTTCCCCGTAGTTCCCAAGGGCGGAAAACCATAAATTGGTTAGATAGGAAAGTATATCACCAGTATAAAAAGTTGCGCCTTCCCAATCGACGATATGATCATTTTGTGATAAATGCCTAAAATGATCACATCGTCGATTGGGAAGGCGCAACTTTTTTATTTAAATCTACTGATAAAAATCTAAATCAATTACTGGAATCTTTTTTTATTTCTACTAAGTGTAATCTCAATATATCTGAGGGATTTTTTAATTTTGATCAAATTACAAGAAGATACCTATCTGAAAAAACTAAATTCTTAACATCATCTTAAAGAAGGTGAATCAAATTTTTTTTTTTGTCGCCTTTTGTTTTTTTAATTGTATATAATTTTACTTTTTATTTTTAGTTTTTATTAATTTTGTTAAGATTAAATTTATTTTCATTGTTAGTTCTGAGGAGGAGACTGAGTTAAAGTCTCGAAACGTAAACTTCTTAATTTTTTTAAAGAAATTTTAATTCCCCTGTTTATTTCTTAGTGGTTTTAAATTACTTTGTTCTTTATATTAATAGAATTTGAGTTGAAGTAAAAACTCTTTAAATTTATTTGTTATATATATATATATATATATATATATATATATATACTAATAATATATTAATTATAATTTAAAAAAATATATATATATATATATATATATATATATTATATATATATTATATATATATATTATATTATATATATATAATATATATATATATATATAGGACATTTATTAAGTTTGACTCCGTTAAAATTAGGTTACAGTTATTTTAGGTGACGTTTGGTTAGGTTTAGGTTAAGTTTAGGTTTAGGTTAGGTTAGGTTAGGTTTAGAGTTAGGTTAGGTTAACCAAAAATTTAATGTATTTACCCCCAAAAATTATTAAAATAACGATACATTATTTATTGATTATTAACTGAGTCAACCACTTATAAATAGCCATATATATATATATATATATATATATATATATATATATATATATATATATATATATATATATAATATATATATCTTATATATATATATATATATATATATATATATATATATATATATATATATATATATATATATTGACTGACTGTCGTATGAAATAGACGTGTTAAAAACATGTGGGAAGAGAAATGAGAAGAGCAATAGAAGAGACTGAGAATAATGAAGACTCCAGGAGAACTTCTACAAAAGATCTAGACTCATCTAGAGCCTTTTTGTCTCAGAGAAAGAGAAGGTTTTGTGGTCAGATTTTGCAGATAGTAGCAGTTGAAAAAAGAAATTATAAAAGCGAAGAAAATATTTTTATTAATCTGAGAATTTTAATCAAAATTATATTAAAATAAAAAATCATTTGTTATTGCGAAATTAATATTTTAACCGTGATGAGGAGAAGCAACAAAATTTTTTATTTCGGTTCTATTTAATAATAATAAATAATAGAAATTATATTTTAACAAAATTAGTTGAGGGGCAACAAAATTTTCTAGCTTGTTCTTTTCATTACATACCAATTTGGATAATAACTCATCTATCTATATCCTATTAATTTTAAACATGCAAAAAAACGTTCCAAATTCGTATCGATTTGTTGAATGATGTGGAGCAACATATTTTTGAAACTACCATCCTTTCGCCATTACGGTCCAGCCACATTTTGATTTCCTATATTCTTAATGAAAAGTTGTTATTAATAAATTATTTTTTAATTTTGCTTTTTTATCTATATCATATTAAAAATAAACAGCCCGAAAACCGTAACGGTTTTCACTACAATTTTGTCATCATGAGTTTTTTCGGCTTGGTTTCCTCGGGCGAGCGAAGCGAGCCCTCTGCGCGTGCGTAGCACGTGCTCAGGGACAAGTCTTGCTCCGTTAGGAGCAAGCCAAAGGCTTGTAAGATCTGAAATGGCTGGAATTTGGTTGAAGATGAATTGATATTTTCAGAGAAGTCGGACAAGAAGAAGATTACTTTTCTCATGGCTTTATTGGCTGGGAACACCCTCGTACC
>JABUQX010126159.1:0-12500 GCA_015478945.1 Trachelipus rathkii
CGGTACTTCGTTCGGTTGCCCCTCAGCGGATGGGTGTTTAACCGTTTTCGCATTTATCGTGTTACGCTTCAGTGTTTTTCACACGCCTTCCACCTGCGGTATAACATATATATATATTATATATATATATATAACCTATATATATATATACTATATATATATTAAAAGAAGTAGGCAATGGTGCACTTTATTATTAAATATTCAAATTAAAAATATCTTCCGTATTTCTCACAATGTATTTCAGAATGAAAATTTTTGTTATTTAAAAATGTATTTTCTAATTAATACAAATCATTTATTTTTATTACAATTCTTCTTTTTTAAAGTGTTAACCTAACCTAACCTAACGTAACCTAACCTAACCTTTAGCAATTGATTGCCTTGAACGATAAAGAACAAAAGGTGTTCAGCATATTCAACTTTGATTGATGAGATTCTAACTAAATTTACAAATTCTTCATTTTCAAGACACAAATATTACCATTCTCTTGTAATTTCTTTTGTTATGATGGAAAACTTCAAGAACCATTCCATAAATGATTGAGTTACATCCCTAAAATTATATACCTACACTATTAGAGGATGGGGATGGGATGGTCCAAACTTCAATCGTCCTAACAAATGTGAAGCATGATATTCCAATTGTATTATATTCCTTAAAAAACTTTCAACAATATTTGAACTTTCACGATCAGCTTGATCTTCCGATTTTTTTTCCCTTAAAAAGTTTCTGATGTTGTTTAAGCATTCATCATAAGCCTTTGTAAAATCATCAAAGTAAGTTGCAGCCAATTTATAAAATGTATAACCGAAATGAGGAGAATTTTCATTTTCAGTATCTAAGAAACAACGAATTAATACAATATCTTGATGAGTAAATAAATCAAAAAGAATCTTTGCATAAGATTCCTCATAATCGTCTTTCATAGAGGTCTTAGCACTGATTGGAATTAGTGTTATAAAATCTTTCAAAATAGGAAAAAACTTTCCAAATTTACCTTCTATTTTTACCATACGACCAAGTACCATTACAACAGTACTTGTGAAGTATAAGTACTCATCAGAATATTCATCTATATCATTTCGAAATAATTTAAAATATTTGATAAAATTGTCGTGCCACATTGAATTTGAAACTAATTGCATTAAAATTATATCGCAACCAGTATTAAATAATTCATCTTGACGGAGTTGGAATAGTAAGTACATCAAAACGTTAATTTCACTATATGGACGTTTGTCCATTAGGTAATCAAAAATCAAACGAAGAGGAACATTATCTTGTGCAATATTTTCAACTAAATATTGAACTCCGATATCAGAGCAGAAATTACGCACGAAATAGGTGGATCTTGAATAATTATTAACCAACTCTTGTAAATACATCCGTTGAATCTCTGCAGGTGGTTCGGTAGATCTCTTTACCCAATAAAAAATTAAAAAACCATATTTTCCTAAATTCTGGTAACTAGAAATATTCCTATAATAGTTTTGAATACTTGGTGTTAAATTTTTAAAATATGTGAATATTTTATCTTCATCAAATAAAAATTTACAGGAGAACTCAAACTTCTTCTGAGTAGAATGTAAGTTCCTTTCTAAGACTTGTAGAAAAGTTTCGCGAGGATTAATAACTCCTTGCCAGTTGAAAACAAAATTTCCAAAAAATAAAGGTATATCAGTTTCTAAAAATATTTTCAAAAACCTTCTTATTTCATCATATACCAATCGAATAGTAAGTTTCCCTTTTCTGCGTAAAGAAATTGGCAATATATGTATTTGCAAATTATTTTTAACAATGGTGAATAACTAATCGGTATTGTATTGATCATGATCGCAAAACAGACTTCTCATCTTTCCTATAGCTTCATCGCAATCATAGGAATTAACAACGGCTTTAAATGTGCTAAACTCCTTCAATGACTTGACCTGCACTCCATACAGATAATTTGTTCTCAAATCGTAGTTCAAATGATAGTCGATTTAAATTTATATACATTATATATATATATCTATATAGATATATATATTTTTAAAAATAGTATATTTATAATTATATATATATATAGAAATATATATATATATATATATATATATATATATATATATATATATATATATATATATATATATATATATAAAGTATATATATAAAACTTTTATTAATGTTTGTTTGTTTTTTACAATTGAAGGAATTCGAACACTTTTGAATAAATTTAAAAATTGTTAAAAATGTTGAAAACTGTAATGATAATCGTATCGTTTGTTTTGAAGAAGAACGAAGGAGCTCTAGCGCTCCAAGGGAGCGTCAAAGTTGCCAAATGTTGGGTTTTTTTAAATAAAAGGATACCCCACTGGGTAAACCACAAAGATGGACAGAGTCGGATTTTCCCGCTGTCCCACTGTCAGCTCGAACCCCTAAAAAGAAAATAAAAAAATTAACATTTTCTTCAGAGCATAAATAAAAACGATTTTTTTGAGAAAAAAAATATTTTTTTTGTTTCATCGATGAAATTGCTTGCTTGCTGAAATCAATTTATGTTATTTATATTTTCCTGATAGCTGTTTTAGTGTTTTTTTAGTTAGCATGCATTTCGTAACAATCTTTGCAATATATATATAATATATATAGTATATAGTATATAGTATATATTATATATTTAATAGTATATATTATATATATATATATATTATATATATATATTATTATATTCTATCTAGATATTGTAGTATATATATATTATATATATTATATATATATAATTTCTTTGAATATGTGTGTGTGTGTGTGTGTGTGTGTGTGTGTGTGTGTGTGAGAGGAGAGAGAGAGAGAGAGAGAGAGAGAGAGAGAATCTATTCTCCCATCGATACAAGATGTGAAGCTCTGTAACCTAAAAAAAAGTGGTCTTTTTTAAAGATTTTCTTAAGAAAAAGTAAAAATTTCGATTTTAACACACGAGCAGCGGCGTTTATTTCGCTATCTATGTATGATTATTATAATTATTATTATTATAAGTAGTAGTAGTAGTAGTAGTAGTAGTAGTAGTAGTAGTAGTAGTAGTAGTAGTAGTAGTAGTAGTAGCAGTAGTAGTAGTAGTAGTAGTAGTAGTAGTAACAGTAGTAGTAGAAGGGGCTAAAGCAGCGTATAGTAGATTATTGCCAAAGGTTTTTGAAGATAGGTTTTCAGTACCCGATATGAAATAGAAGAGATAAGATGTGTTACTCGCTCGCTCTGTTCTCTCTTAATATATATATATATATATATATATATATATATATATATATATATATATATATACCGAATGCTATGCCATGTCCGTATATATATAGTATAATAGTATAAATACTAATATATATATATATGTATATATATAAATAATAATAGTAAATAGTGTTGATATATTCAAGTAATGATAAATCCGCTCACTATGTAGTTTATTCATACTATTATTATATAGTGATATAAACTATTTAGCTTTTTTATTATATATTATATATCTATATTATAGGTATATACTTTATAATATAGGCCATCAGCAATCCCGAAAGACCACATGCATGTAACTTTAAAACTATAACAGCTACACGAAAATAAATATAATTTTTGATTTAAGCAAGCAATTTCATCGCGGAAACTTAAAAAAAAAATTTATTTTATTCAAATATTTATTATTAACACCTTAAATATTAGTATAATCTTAGGTCTGGCAAGCGTATGCTCTCATCGACCTTCCATTCCTGCAGTAATACGAAAGCAAGAGTTGCCAAATAGCGTTTTGTTTTATTTGCTCTGGAGAAAATGTTATTTTTTTCTTTTTATTTCCTTTTTAGGGGGTTCGAGTCGTCCCCCGGTAGGCCGAGAAACCCCGACTCTGTCCATCTTTGTTTACAGTGGGGTATTCTTTAGTGAAAAAAGAAAAAAAATTCAACATTTGGCAACTTTGCGAGCTCCTTCGGAGTACAGAGCTTCTTCGTATTCTCAAAAAACTGTAATTTTTCTAACATTTTTAACAATTTAAAATTTTTAAAAAGCGTTATTTTTTTTTTATTATTTTTTTTAATTTCCGGGGTAAAAATGTCTCCTGATTAATAAAATGATATTTATTTTCGTGTAGCTGTTAAGCCCGGTCCACACGAGCGGACCTTTCGGGATGCTGACGCTATTATATATAAGTATAGTATATATATAGTATATATATTATATATATTATGTATATATATATATATATTATATTATAGTTTATATATAGTATATATATTATATTATAATATATATATATATATATATATATATATATATATATATATATATATTTGTGGTTCTTGTGAGGGACGCTGACTTCAGAAATTATTTCCCCCTTCCAGCCAACTCATGTCTCATTCCTGGATCTTCTTGCATATCATCATCGTTGCACCAAAACCTAAGAAAGTTCAATAATTAACAATTCTGGTTCCACTTTTCAAGCTATTTCTGACACTTTGCCAGAAATCGACCAGGATAAGGGTTTGGGAGAAAGAAGACGAAAGTGTGTTTATTGTTTTTTAGTTTAGATAGTTGAGTAATTTATGACATTCATTAGATTTAACTGATAAATAAACAGAAAAAAAACAGTTTTAGTTTTTAGATTAGTAAGAAAACGAAAGGCAAACCCAAAGGGTAAAAAGTTTTACAGATTCCAAATAAGTAACGGTAGAAAATAGAACGACGTTTCACACAGTGGAAACAATATTATTATTTTAATTAAAACTAAGGAAGAGATAGGAAGAATGCACAAAGTAAGTTTTTTTCTTTTGGGGAGATTAACCACTTCAATTTTAATATTATGAGGAGGAAGTGAGAAATGAAGGAGAAGAGGGAGAGATACAAAGAGGAATTTTGTTAGATTAAACACTCGAATTTTAACTTAAGAGCAGGGTGTGAGGTACAGAGGAAAAGAGGCAGAGTTACACAAAGACAGACCACTAATGTTACCGACATTATTGAGGAAAGATGACCCTACATCAGAATATTCTCAGACTGCTACTTTGCGTCATCAACCCCTCCAATAGAGAAGGCCCCCAACTTCCAAAATGTGGCGAGGAAGAGGGGGGGGGAGAGGAATATGTATGGAAAATTCTTTGGTTTTCTGAGGATCATGGTTTGATTTGTTGTCATTATTAATATGATAAAACAAAAGAGGGTGTAAATGTGTTGTATGTGGCGTGCGTGATGTAGAGGGGGAGAAGGCATCCTCAATTATCCAGTAAACACTACTCTTTGAATATTAAAAAAAAAATATAAATATATACACACATATATATATATATATATATATATATATATATATATATATATATATATATATATATATATATATATATATATATATTATATATATTTATATATAAAAAGTGCACAACAATATAGATATATATATATATCTTATTTATAGTTTGCATAGTTCTAATGGCACAGGGCAAGCAACCGAGCTTTTACTTTGTTTGCTTGCAGACACTCCTGGACGAGCCATTTTAATCTTTTACGGC
The DNA here is from genome assembly GCA_015478945.1 of Trachelipus rathkii. Lineage (NCBI taxonomy): Eukaryota > Metazoa > Arthropoda > Malacostraca > Isopoda > Trachelipodidae > Trachelipus > Trachelipus rathkii. The sequence continues at coordinate 5,527 of JABUQX010126159.1, forward strand.
GCGTAGAACCGATCTTCTGGAGAGCATCTAGGAGAAGCGTGTTCTTCGATGCCAAAGTGAAGAAATGTTTAGTTTCCACTGAAAGGGTGAACCTACTGAAAGTGTATACTCGAGACTGTGCATCGGAAACCATTTGCGTCCGAGAATGTTTTCCTAGAGAGCTCTAGGATTAAGAGTTTCGGGGTCAGAAGGAAGAAAATGCTGTTCCAACTGACAGGGCGATTCCAACTGACAGGGCGAAAGCCCTACATGGGAGATGGTCAATAATAAATAATATATATAAGTAAAGAACTATTTATAAGTTCTTTAACATTGGACTCTACAATTTGATCCAAAGATTGATGGATTAAGAGCTGCCACCCCTTCCAAGTTGTTCTGGTTAAGGTCTTATATAATGCTATGTTTTTTTTTTATGTGAAAGTAAGAGTTAAGCTTTTTATGGTTTGATCCTTTATAGGCTAATGTGAAATCCAAGTCATGTCGGCCATTGAATTGGAAATTTCCATTATATTGATGGATTTTGAGTTTGAGACTTCAAATTAGTGATTTCTAAGGTATGTGAGACTGTTTTCGATGAGTTTGGATCTAAACCGTCAGGAAATCCAAATCATGTCAGCTATTGACCCGAATTTTCTCTTAGCTTTGATAGATTTTGACTTTTGTTGTGCCAAATTATGTGATACCAATGATAAGGAATCCGATCCCTAGGTTGGCAAAGTTATTCGAAGACCCCCCTATCAACCAAGTCATGTCAGCAGATGACTTAGTCAAGGCTTCCCCAACTCCTGAGGAGTTTGGCTTTTTTTTTTCATAGGTTGCACTACTCGTCAATGATGGCAACGAGATGTTTCTAAGGTTGATGAGACCGTTTTTAACTTTTGGATCTCAAAACGGTAGGAAATTCCAAGTCATGTTGACAGTAGATTTGGATTTTCACCCTAAAATCACTAGATTTTGACACAATGTGTCAAAGTACATGTTTCTAAGGTAGATGAGACCGAATCTGAGCTCAGGAAGAGTTTTTTTGAAGTGTCAGAGGAGGAGTCCGAAGAAAAGCACAGAGTGTGTGACTGAGGAAGATGGACGTTGGATCAAGAAGAGGAAGGATTTAAAAGAAGTCTCATGTGTCGAAGCAAATGAGTCTGAGCTGGAGCCGGGGCCTGATGAAGGAATCGCTACGGCGCTAAGTTAGTAAACTTAAGCTTAATAACTATATATATATATAATATATATATATATTATATAATATATATATATATAGTATTATATATATATATGTACATAAATAAGAAATAATATTATTTAATGTATTATATTATATATATTATATACTATAGGAAAATGAAGGAGCTATGCCAGAGATGGAATCGACCAACTCCGGAGCGGAGTTAGATTGGAGTTGGAGATAGTAGTGGTAGTAGTGGTGGTAGTGGTAGTGGTGGTGGTGGTAACTTCGACTGACATTTTTTTGTTTATGTTAAGGCCAAGGATGATTCCCAGAGGAGTTTGTGTTGTTAAGACATCCATACGAAACGGGGAACGAACCGTATAATGTGGCATTACCTTAAAAAGAAAATTTTTTTTAAAGTTTTTTTTCTTTTATTTCAAAAACTTGTAGTTTACATATATAATTTGTTTTATTTTAAAATATATTTTCTAAATTTTTAATAACTGCTTTTACGATATATATATTTTTTTTAATTTCTAGTAAAAAATAAAATTTTAAATTTTGCAAAAAAAAATTGAAAATTATCTTTGGTACCCCTTTATTTAAATCTTTTTAAAGAAAAGAAAAAAAAAACGATGGAAAAAATCCGACATTTGTACTCGTAATACTTAAGGGTTAAGGGGAGGGTCCAATATTTGCTTCGGGCTGAGCCCAATTTTCACCCTTCCCTAAAAATGAAAATAAAATTCTTAATTTTCAGGCAATTTTGATGGTAAAAAAGAAAACCTTAAAATTATCTATGGTAACTTTTTATTTACATTTTTTTAAAGAAAAGAAGAAAGAAAAAAAATTCAACATTTCTTACTTCGTAGAACTTAAAGGGTTTAAGAGTAATTTTAAGGTTGTGTGTGAGTCTGTAATTTTTCCATAAATCTAAGTTAAGATTACCTGGTCTTGCATACTGCAATTAATATTTAATTAAGAGAAAGAAAATTTATATTGCACAAACATATAATATTAGATGTTAAAAGGAATTAAGAAAACTAGTGAAATGTTTTTAAAATAATAATAGATAAATTGAATAATAATAAAATTTTTGAATTTTATCATAATATCAATTAAATATTTATAAGAAATGTATAATATTATAAAAAAAATTAAAATTAATCTTTTAATTTTAAAATTCTGAAGTTCTTCTAAGTATTATCCAGAAGAATTTTCCTAAATTTTTATGAAATTCTCCGTATATATATATTTACCCATTAATTTATATATATATTTATAGTATATATTATATAATATATATTAATTATATATATATATATATATATATATATATATATATATCTATATATATAATTATATATATAATATTATTATACATATGCTGGTTAGGCCTCTTTATTTTTATCTATATTAATTTATATTTAACTTTAACAGAGCAAACATTTATGAGTGTATCCCAAATGAACATATATCTGTGTTAGATTGCATTGTGAAAGTATTACAAAATATGCGTCACTCGCAATTTTTATGAAATTCTCAGAGTTGATATAATTGGGCTAATTACAAAACAGTTTAACCGCTACTCTCAAACTGATCATAAACTGATCAGCTTGTTTTAATGCTACTTTACTTTTTTCTGCCTCCTTCTCTTTGCTTTCAAGTGATTGACCGTATTCGTATACTAACCTACCTAACAGTAGACCGTACGCAAACTAATACGCTATATATAAGCTAATTAGATTTAGCTATTTGAAACGTAAAGTAAACAAAAGGTGTTATATGACATATTCAACTTTGAATTTGAATGAGTTAATTTCTATGAATGTCATTCTAGCAATGTTCCTCATTCTGCTTAAAACACAATATTGAATTGCTACGTTCATCTTTTGTACTTTCTTTTTTGTTATTAGATTGTGAATGACTTCAAGGTAAATACATTCTATATTGAATTGAGTTACATAATCCTCTAAATATTATTTATCAACCTAACCACTATTAAGATGCGTATGGGCATATGAGTGAAATTGAGATTCTCAAAATTCAAATTAGTCCTAAAAAACATAAATGTGTTAAGCATGATTTATTCCATAATTTGTATTTTTATAAATTCCTTAAAAAATACTTTCAACAGTATTTTTTATTTTTTTCCAACGAATCAGCTTTGATTCTTCTCGTATTTTATTTTTTTTTTCTTCCCTTAAAAAGGCAACTTGCATTCAAGTCAATAAGAGTGTAGACTCTCTTGCATTCACTGGGTAATGCAATCATCTCATTTTTTAAAATGTATAACCGAAATGAGGAGAATTTTCATTTTCAGTATCTAAGAAACAACGAATTAATACAATATCTTGATGAGTAAATAAATCAAAAAGAATCTTTGCATAAGATTCCTCATAATCGTTTTTCATAGAAGGAAGGAGAAAGAGAGATTAACGGGTGGTCAAGTAAAATACATTGTATTTGCTATGACAATTTTTGTTTATTTTATTATTTTAGCTTTTGAATGATTCCTATATAATACATTATTTGATTAGCATTATAGAATAACTAAAGTTACTTTTGCTCTTCACAGATTAGGGTATTTCATTTTTTTTTCTTATTATTTTGGGAGTGTGTGATATATACATTGTGGAATTAATTCTTGAGTAGGATGGTTATTCTTGTCTGTCGCCACGAGTTGGAATAGTATGCAATCACCAGTTAATTTTTGTGCAACGAGCTTAAACAGTTTATATTCTGTCAGACCACGTATTGGAAATAGAGTGGGGTCATCGGTTGGTTCACTACTGACCGGTAGTTTTTGGCATACGTACAGTTTGTATTACTGGCTACTTTAATGTTAATCGCCGGCTAGTCCCTTGTTCCACTTAATGGATCTGTTTTTGTTCATATTTTTAGGTATTTTGTTTCTGGGCCAAAAATCAACACGAAGATGTGGATATCATTATCTTGTGGCATGGTTTAGTTTATGGTAATCTTATAAGTAGTTTTTGAAGTTTCCGGAGTATTCAGGTAGCAGAAGATTAAACAGAACACTTTTGTTTGAAAATAGTGGTACCTGGGTGTGAGGTAATTATTCTAACCAACCATTTTTTTACAAATGCATTCTTTAGTATTACTACAGGGTTGTGTTTTTTTTTTCTGGTCTGTTCTGTGTTGGGGTTCCGGATTTATATAGCAGCGTTGGTTTTTCAGGTCTCTCTTTTAGATAATCTATATTACTCTCTTTATAACTATTCTTTTTATTTTTATCTCTTTCTTTTTTTTTATACTATTATTACATATAATATTTAAAAAACTTCATTTATTCTTTTTATATAATTATTCCCTGAAAATTCTGGTAATCTAGATTCATATATTTACCCTTATTATTATTATTATTGATAATGGTGTTAAAATTTTTAAAAAATGTTGGATATTTTATATCTTCTACATTATATTAAAATAATTTATTAATTATTTTTAACATGGTAAGAACTCAACGCCTCTCACTGAAATAGTGTTGTAAAGTTATCCCTTTCTAAGACTTCGTATAGATAAAAGTATTCGACTTTAGATAAGGATATTATAATTATAATCTCCTTTTAACTTCTAGAACAATCTAGAATATTTTTTGATACGAGAATAAATAAATGGAATAATTTAATGATCAGTTTTACTTAAATAATATTATATAATTTCTCAAAAAATCAAACTATTTATCATCATATTTATTATATATTTATCTAAATCGATATAGTATGATTTTCTACACTTTTTCTTATTAGTATGTGTAACAAGAAATTGTGACCTTAATATGTAATGTTGGCCAAATTATTTTTAACAATAATTTATTTATATTGATAGGTTTTTATAGATATTTTCCTTTGTATATAATTTAATATAATAGTTATTATAGATCATTATGAGAATTCAGCATAAAAACGCAGCATCCTATAATTACATTGGCATATTAGTTTACTCATGAATATAGTTAGGTTGGGGTTTGCGGTATTTAGATGTATTAATTTATTATTTACTGCTTTTAGGTCAATAAAACACAAATTTTAATAAAAAAAATTAGCAACAAAAAGTTTATAATACAAATATGAAGTTCAAATATGACTTAAATCCCTTGATCAATATATCATCAATGAGTTGGTGAGGTGGAGGTGGAGGTTTGATTTACTGATTTATTGATTTGTTGATTTTTGATTTTTGAATTTAATAATGAGATATAAATTTTAAGAAATTTTTAAAATTTTTAGAAAATTTAAATGAAAAATTTAGGGATCGTTGAAAATGAAAATATAAAATTAGAAAAGTTACAGTTTGAAAAGAAAATATAATAAAATATAAATGTTTCGAATTTAAAGAAACTATATTAAAATATAATAGTTAACGTTTTTTTAAAGTAATAAGTGTTTTAGATCAACTTTGATGAAATATTTAAAAGTTTTCGATAGATTATGCAAAGATGGCTAAATTTTTGACAAATGCTGGTGCGTGAATATAGTTAATTATATATGACTAAGCAAGAATTCAGGGTGTTGCGCAATGCTTAGAAAGTGAATGGTGCTTAAAAATGTGATAAGCCTAAAAATATTTCTTGTTGGGTATTATTATTTTCTGAGAGTATTAGGTCTTACTATTAAGCTTTTGAAAGACATTAAATATTATCAAGTCATAAAGCCTCTTCGTAAATATATGTTAATGTGTAGAAATATAAAGTGAAACAGTGATTAAATGTTTGTTACTATATTCCTTGTTAAAGGTTTATGTAGATTATATAATAATATGAAAAATAAGTACTAAGACTCCAGTGATTATTGATAAGAAATATCTACTTAAAAATAGTATAGTTCTTATTAAAAGCCTATGTTAATTAATATATAATCCGACCTAAAATTATAGGATTCAAAATATTATTCAATAAGTACTCAATAATTACTAATAGTCTTATTATTAAAATAAATAAATTTATGAATAATTAAATATAAATATTAGTAAAAGGTAATAACTGAGTATATTAATAAATTATCCTATTACACTAACTTCCAGAGCGTTTCTCTTGCTCCTTTATCGCAATACCGTCATTTTTAATACTTATCATATTACTATTCTTCTTATAGAATACAATTGGAGAAAACTGAATATCAATCGTCCGATTATTAAAATAATCTAAATTGTTCTTAGATAATATAGATGTAAATGACTTTAAGAATCGAGTACCATAAAGGTTACAATAGAAAAGGTTTTGTTTGTGTATTAATCATTGTTATTAAAACTTAACGCGTTTAGGACATTTCTAATTCTTGGACTTTTTTTATCCATTATCAAAAGAGTAGTATATAGTTATTTTCTTACAATATATATATATTAATATTTTTTTTTTTTTATTTTAATAATTTAATTGTAATATATAAATATAATAATTATAATGTCACTTATTTTATTTATCACCAAAATATTATAACCACGGGATAGCGAAATAATAAATTACCAATATTATGTTTCACCATGAGGAATAATGCTGAAAAACTAATAATTAAAAATAAAGGAATGGTTTACAACTTATGATTGATGCTTCTTTAACATATACAAAACACAAATAATTTTAAGGAGAATGGTAGTCCTTTAGGGTAATAAGTGACTGATATATTTATTAAACAGTGCATGCAAATCCAAATAACGGGATACCTTTCATCACGTTACCATATTATCATCTCTTTATTAGTGGATAAAAATTAGTATTCATATTAAATTATTTAGATTATTATAAATCTTTTTGTAAAATATATTGTAATAAATAATAAAAAAA
>JABUQX010126160.1:0-27747 GCA_015478945.1 Trachelipus rathkii
AGTCATTTTGTTCCTCTCAGTGCTCTGCTTTTATATTTGTTGTACCCATCTGTTGATTTCTTACCTCATCCATTTTTGTATTCCATCCCTACGGCCCGTTCGTATAGCTATCTTGGTGTCTTCGTCTCACAACATTGAAAATTTCTGTTACACATGTCAGGGAATATAAGGCGGGCTGGAGTCAACCCGGACTGCCAGTTAATCGGCCTAACCTCCTGCAGAGTTTTGAGGGAAAGTGTGCTTTCGTGCTATTTCTCGAATATCCGAAGTTTCGGTTGGTCGTCTGGTGAGGATCATCAAAATATATTCCCGTCTCCAACCATCAATTCGTTCCTCTACTCCTCCTACACTCTTCTCTATCTCTTTCTATCTATCTTCCTTTCTCCCAATTCACACTCTCTCACCACTTCGGTTCCCATCGCCCCTCGTTCAATCATCACTTACGATCTACTCGTTTCACTTCTTATACATGGTCTTATACAATACTGTCATATTATCTCTATTCCACATTAATCAGACATTTCTCCGACACAATCTTAGTCTTGGTTCTGTGCGCACAGAATAGCAGAGACATTGCCGATCATTCCGTTTCTCACGTAACCGTCCTATTCTCTCGCGTTAAAATATATATAGAGGAAGCAGTTGGAGCTTCCCTGATGGCATACTCCTACTACTTCCAATATACTGTTACTTCTCTCTTCCGCCCTCTTCTATCTAACGCCTCTTCACACTTTGTATCTACCTATCTAAGATCTGAAATTAGAAACTTGCATTAAAGCTCCTAACATCAACTCCTCACTTCTTCAGATCAATTCTTCTCTTCGTCAAGAGAAGTTTCTCTCTCTGCTTTCCCCTGGAATTTCTTACCTTCATCCTCTCAACTTCTTTTCGACTCTCCTCAAGCTTCATCAAATTTTCATTATCCGTGTCTTTCTACGGCGCTCTTCTGAGGTCCTAATCTTTCTGCTAGATGATAAAAGCTTCTTTCCCAATCGTGCCTTTCATCTCTTTCACTTGATTCTTATGAAATTTCTGGTCCTCTTTCTCTTCGTGCCCTTAGGATAACTACGCTCTTTCTTGGGATGACTTATTGCGCTCGCCGTGATGACCCCAGCAATCTTGATATCATATGCATCCTTACAAATCAGCATTTTGACTCCCTGTGCCTCCCGTTCATGCCGCTACATCGCGTCAATTCCTGCTTTTTTTTTTCCTCCCAATGCCTCTTCTACGCGCCCTCTATTGGGTTGTTTCCTCACTCGAAATTATCTCTCTTAGCTTACTTTAATGTCTATTTGTTCTTGCACATAATCGCTCAAGTATCCTTCTCGCGCTGGTTGTTCGAACAATTGGGTATGCTGATAACCTTATTTCTTCCTTTTCCTGTCAATAGTAGGTTGTTTCCTTTGGTCAGGTTCTGTTCCTTTATCTCTCCTACTTTATTCCTGACTTTTCCAATTATGGGGATCTTCTCACACTGCAACATCCCCACCAGCTCCTATTTTCACTCATCGAGTGCACGGATAACTGTCGATGTCCTCCCCTTTCCTGTATCATTCTTCACACTTCATTTCACCTATTCTGCTGCCGACTTCTGTTAAATTCTAGAAAGAATTGCCTCGCCGTCCTTATATCTTTAGCCTATTCTTATAGTATCTCACCGGCAATGATAACTGGATCCTGGGATAAGAATTTTGCCCTATTACCGGGTGGGGTCTGGGTACCGGAGACACAGACCTGGCTTTGCTTGATTCCTGCTTCCGGAAAATTCAATTCCTTAAAAACTCAACCTCTACAAATCTCCCTCACTCCCTCTCTAAGACACCTTCCTACTTTCCTATCTCTTTCGACGGTTCTTCCGTCGTCTCTCCTGTCGACAATAAAAACATCCTTGGCCTTAATATACCTTAACATAAACAAAATAAATGTCTTGGAAACCTCACATCATCAACGGTTGCTAGGCGGCCTCAAAGAAGCTGGGCGTTCTGTTTAGACTGCGGGAATTTTTTTCCTCTCAACAGTTACTCCAGTTATACCAAGGGCCTCAATCCCTTGTATTGGAGTACTACCGCTTCTCATACTGGGGGGCCTCAGGTTTCAACCCGGCTTTTGGACCTATCGGGTCGAAGTCAAAGGCAAAAAAGACCTTATCAACTGTCCTGTTCTTTCTAGTTCACTTGACCCTCTACCTTTTGCGGCGGCGATGTTGGTGCTCCTTATACCCTCTTTTTCTATAGGTACAGCAGCGGCAAGTGCTCGAGGGAACTCCTTCCACTCGCGCTGCCACCCTACAATTTAAGACTACCTTCGTAGCACAAGGGAGTGTCTTGTGACCGAGCACATGAGTGTGTGTGTTTGACTATTCATAGCTATATTCTCCTCTAGTATCTAGTTCGCTGCGGTGGCCTCCTTCTTTCTCATGCCTCTCTGCTGTCTGTCCGAACTCCTCTCTTCCATCTTCTGTCTTTCCTACCTTCATTTAATCTCCCCTCACTTTAAAGCCCGCGTCTTGTGCTCATCTGCGAATTTTGTGTTAGTTGAAATTTCTGTTGGGTGATATTTAAAACCTACCGCCCTCCTTGAATAGGGCTTTGCGCGTGAGCGGTGGTGGAACTAAACGCGTAAATATATATATATATATCAAAATTGATCCAATAATAAACTAAATATAAATAAAAAACAAGATATTTTATAAAAATATAATCTAATATATATATATATTATAGCTTAATATCTATCTTTATATTATATATATATTAATTACTAGTACTATATATATATACCTATACCGGTATATATATGAATATATAATCTAAATATATATATATTTTCCATAAAATATATTTCTTATTTTTAAATTTAAAACTATTTTATACTACATAGAAAATATATATATATAGAGCTATATATAAATATATATATATATATAACATATATATATATTATATATATTATTATGCATTTACCTCCTTTTTTTTCTTATAAATAAATATATATATATATAGCTTATATTTAGGCTAATATATATATAACTCACCTATATATATAATACTATATATATTAACTCACTAAACTTTATATATATTCTACATATTACACCTATTATTTACTGATAACATAATTAACTATTATATATACTATCTAGCTTTTATCAAAAACTTTTAATATTAAGGACTAAAATATATATATATATATATTATATATGTATTGTTGTGGCTGTCTGCGTGAGGTTATGTGTTTCCTCTATTTAGCAATTTTTTTAGGTGTCATTTGTTTGTTTTTTGTTAAGATTTATATTCCTAATACGAAAAATTCTTCTTAACTATACCCTTTTAAATTGCAACTCGTGTTATTATTTATTATTATTATTAATATTCATTATTTTATTTATTTATTCTAATTATTATTAATTATTATTATTATTATTCATTATTATTTATTATTATTATTGATTTATTATTAATTATTATTAAATTTTTATTTATTATTATGATTATGTAATATGATTATTATTTAATTTAATTATTAAATTATAAATTATTAAGTTAATTTTATTATGGAATTATTATTCATTCATTAATATATTATTATTATTATTATTATTCCATTAGTAATTATTTATAATTATTTGTGCACTTATTATTTATTATATTGATTTTATTTTATTATTATTATTATTAATTATTATTATTATTATTATTCTTTTAGTAGTAGAGCAGTATCAGCTTATTTTGTTTTTTAAATATTTCTTAATTTATATATTTTTATTCTCGTATCGCTGATATTATAATTCTCATACTTTAATTTTTGATTGTCTTTATTTCTTAACTTCTTTTTTTTTATAAAAAAAAGTGTTGACGCCGGTATGATAGGTTACCGGAGTAGTAGGAAGGGGATTCCGGAGGTAAAGAGCTTTTTGAGACCTTAAGATTATTACAGCCGATCCGGTTATTTTGACCTTTTTCTTTATATCACACGTTTGACCTTTTTTGAGCATCGAAATTTTTACCTATGACCTATTGACCTTTTTTGGGCCTTCACCTTTTTTGGGCCTTGACCTTTTTTCGACCAACCCTTTGGTCTTCATGGGTCAATTTTGTTGGCCCTCGGTATTTTTTGGCAACCCTAATTTTTTTGGCAACTCTCCAATTTTTTTTCGGTCAACCCTGAATTTTTGGCAACCCTTCGAAGAAGGGGTTGCGCCAAACGGTTGCGTTTAGCAACCGTTGTACGTACCCCACCCTAACCTTTTTTTCCGACCAACCTTTTGGTCTTTTACCATGGGTCATTTCTTTGCCCACACTTGTTAATTTTTTGGGCTTCATTTAAGGGCTTTTGCCCTTTTTTTGATGTCTTACGCTTGTTTGACCAATGATATTTTCGCCTTGACCTTGGTCCATATACCACTGGGTCGATTCTTTAATGGCCCACCAACTAATTTTTATCGACCAACTATAACTTATGGCTTCCATGGGTCAATTTTTTGCCCACGGTAATTTTTGGGGTGTCATTTTTTTTAGGGGCTTAGCCCTTTTTTGATGTCTTACCTTGTTTGACCATGAATTTCGCCCTTGACCTTGCCATATACCATGGGTATTTTTTGCCAACCCTAATTTTTGCCCACACCCTTTAGGGCCTTAGCCCGTTTTTGAATGTCTTTTAACCTTGTTTCCTGATCCATGATATTGCTATATAACATATATGAAAAACGCGCGCGCGCGCAACACACACACACACCACACACACACAGCACACCACACACACACAGCACACACACACACAAACACACACTTATACATAACAATTCACTATGACACCTACACTCACCCATAGATACTTGCACTTACATTTAAACTTATACACACGTACAAACACACGACCAATCCTTTGGTCTTCCATGGGTCAATTTTGACCCAAAGGAGTATCTAGTGATGTCTTCAATTTAGGGAACTGGTGAGCCTTTTTTTTTTTTTGATCGTCTTAACCCTTGTTTGATCCATGATAATTTCAGACTGTGACCTTGTCAGATACCATGGGTCAATTTTGACCCACAGCTAACTTGAGCGGCTTTGATGGTTCCCAATTCAATCGTAAGGGAGTATCTAGTGATGCCAGTTCTATTAGTGTTTCTATGAGTATTAGGATGAGGTGCCAGGTGAGTGCCAGGTGAATGCCAAGTAAGTGCCAATGAGTGCCAAGTGAGTGTCGCCAAAGAGTGCCAAGTGAGTGCCACTAGTGCCAAAGTGAGTTGCCACATAGTCGCCAAAAATGAGAGGTGCCATCTTATTTTTCAAGTCCCCCTCTTTTCTGCCTCCCCTGAGCCTAAGAATAGGCCCTAATAGTGGTGTCTACCCCTAGGTTTTTGGAGGTATGAGGATTCGATTGGTGTAATTATTACCCAAAGTTGCTAGGCATATGCTTCCTAAGATGAGTTAGTCTTTTCTAAACAGCTTTATCCACCTATGACACTTATACAACACATTCACTATGACACTTTACATCCACACTATGACACTTATAAGCACTTACACTCACACACACACACAGAATACACTTACACTTACACTCACACACTCGATATTTTGATGTCCTCCCTCCCTCTCCTCAACTTTGAATGCCTCAATCCTTTGTTCCCCGCAGACATTGAAATGCTTCAGCATTGGATGACCTCAGCATTGATGCTGCAAGCATTGATGCCTCAACTTTGATGGATTGATGGCGCATCGTCTTTGATACATTTTCTAACCCTTTTTCTAGCCTTTCTACCTTACACCCCACGAACAAATATTAGCTAATTTGACTGTCTTCACCTAGTTTCAGTAAGCGTACCAATCAGGGCGCCACAATGCGCCCTCCACGCGAAGGCTGACAGCACCCGCACCCGCAGGTGCGACCCGGCGCGTTCCCGCCCGCCGCGCTTCCCCAGGCGCCGCGCGTGCGCCGCAGGCGCAATGATTATCCGACTTCTGCCAATGAGCCCGCCGCGTGCAGCCCGCAGGCGAATAATTCCCGCGCACGAATGAAAAAATATATATAACTTAAAGTCATTCATTTTAATTTCATACTTAAACATTTCAAAGAATTTCTTTCAAAAATATTTCCACTATGAGTCATTCATTTTTTATTTCATACTTAAACACATTCTTTAATTAAAAACACAAAACAAACTAAAACTGTAGCTCATTACAGACCTATTATTTAACACTAATTATTAACATTATTTTCTTACTTAATACTTTTTTACTTAATACTTTTTTAATTTATAAATTTTTAAAAAATTGTAGTAATAAAGAGATAATAAAACGGAAACTTTGTGTTTCCTGATATATAAACATTGTATTTTACTACAATTGTACGAAATTTTAAAAACTATAACAACATTAACATTACATACCTTATATATGCAGTAAATCAGTAAATCAATAGAGGTGGTAACTAACACCAAGGGGCGGATTAGTATGCTTTTTGTTTTACTGCTTTACTGCTTTAACCTCAAGGTCAAGGTCTTTAACTCTCTGCTATACTGTTTTAACTCATATGTTTCCTTTTACTGCTTTAACTCCATATATTTATTAACATACATTTTACCTTGGAGACGGAGTAAACTCAGTAAATCAATAGAGCGTGTTACCTAACACGCAAGAGGGGATTAGTACTGCTTTTTGTTTTACTGCTTTACTGATTTAACTTTCTGCTTTAAAACTGCTTTAACTTCTGCTAAACTGGCTTTAACTTTCTGCTTAACTGTTTTATTAACTTTCTGCTTACTGCTTTAAACTTTCTGCTTTACTACTTTACTCATATGTTTTTTATTTACTGCTTTAACTCAATATTTATTAACATTACATACCTTAAAGCAGTAAATCAGTAAATCAATAGAGGTGTGACCTAATAACACCAAGGTGGGATTAGTATGTATTTTTTTGTTTTACTGCTTTAAACTGCTTTTAAAACTCAATGTTTTTACCTGCTTTATACTCATGTTTTAAACTGCTTTAACTCATAATGTTTTACCCTGCTTCTGAACCTCTATATTTATTTAACATTATGTTTCTTTATTTGTGTTTTAATCATATTTATTTATTTATTCTATTATTATTATTTTTATTTATTTTTATTATTATTTTTATTATTTTATTATATATTTTATTTTTTATTTTTATTATTATACTAGTTATATTATTTACTTTGCTATTATTATTTTTATTTATTTTTATTATATTTTTATTATTTTTATTACTTTTAAAATTTTAATTTTTATTATTATACTCTTTCCCTTAGTGTTCATTGGCTTCCTGCCTATTGTTACTTTCTATTATTTAGCAATCCACATACAATCACACATATTCTCTTTTCCACAACAACACACACAATCACAACACACACACACACACCATGATATTACACTAACACTCACACACAGATTTTACTTACACACGCAGATTTACCTACACCCTCACACAGATTTCTACTTACACTTCTACATCTACAGATTTAACCTTACACACCAATTTATCATCCATACACTCACCACAGCCATTTACTTAACACTCACATTGTCACAGATTTACTTACACTCACATACCTTTCTTCTTTACAGAATTTACTTACACTCCACCAACACAGATTTACTTACATCACGGCAGATTTACTTACACTCAAGCACAGATTTACTTACACTCACACACAGAATTACTTACACTCAACACAGATTTAAGCTTACAACACACACACAGATTACACGTTATGAATTTATTAAACATTTTATGTTTTAATTAAACACGTACATCTATATTTCCTCCTTCTCATCTCAAATATAACTAAAATTTATTTCAAAAGTTTCTTAAAACTTCTAAATAAATTCCAATCAATCCTATCTTTGAACAAAGAAATTTTTATTAATATTTACACATTACTTTTGTTTATATAATTTTATATATATAAAAGTTTTAAAATAACTTTTTACTAAAATTTTAAAATGTAAAATTTTTATTAAAAACATATAGTTTTACGTTTACCCTCTCATAAGCAATAATCAGTAAACTCAGTAAGGTTCAAGCCTAGCACCTTCTCTCGTTCTACCACAGCTATGCCACGTTTTGTTCTATTTACTTACTGCTTGCTTTACCCCATCTTTAGCCATGTAATAGTATATATAAATAATACAAAAATAAGTTCTTCATATTCCTTTTCTTTAAACATGTTTTTATTAAAATCTTTCTATATTTTCTTATTTAAATAAAATAACAATTATTTCACTTACAATTTATATTAATTCGCTCGATGTTAAACTTAAAAATATTTCAAAAGTTTTTTTTTAAATAATTTCGGATTTCTGTTTTTATTATTTCATTATCTTATTATTATTTATGTACATTGACAATCCATCCCGAGAAAACACACAACACCGCGCACTCCTTACAGATACCGTCTAAACTCGATCTCTCTCTCTGTTACAAATATGTGGTGAACCCATAACTACTTTCAGTCGTCTATTAAATTTTAGGATAATTCCCCTTTTTTGTGATCCCGGGTTGGGTGCCGATTTAGGCCTAATTTCAGGTCGAAACTATATTATTTTTCCAAACCTGAAACCTTTCTATTCTGTAAAATTTGGGTGCAATATAACCTCAGTTAGGCCTCCTAAAATTTAAGGCCTAAATTTAGGATTTAGCCTTTTGTATCTTCGCAGTGTTGTTTTTATCAGGCCTAATATCCTCTAGGTCAATAGGTAAATTCCATCGTAAATCAAGATTCTCCGAGAAATTCAATGTTTATTCTATTATTTTTTATAAATATTTTAAACTTGCAAACATCTTAATGAGTGGACGGAGTAATCCTTTAAGCAGGTAAGACGGAAATTTTACCATACATTCTTGTGAGTGGACGGAAGTAAATCCTTAATCTTCTATATGAACTCTCCGGTATTCGTGATTGGTCTCGAGGAGAATTATTCCTTTATCGCTCTTTTGGTCTTAGGTATGTAAAACACCTATCTTTTTTTTCATATCCTGAACCTTATATGTGATTGGATGAAAATTAATTGGAGGATGCGTGTTTTAGATCCAAATCATCTTCTAAAATTCCCTATAACTCTCGTTTTTGGCTCAAGTCCCGTCCTTGACGGCGTCTTCATTTTCGGAGGATGCGCTATTCATGTTTTTAGTACTTTTTCAATATCAAATTCGATTTTTGCTCAGCTATGGCTCCCAAATTAGGTTTATGCGTTTTGAAAAATATCAAAAAAATTATTAATTTATTTATTTATTTATTTATTTTTTTATTTATTTAATTTTTTATTTATACAAGCCGAGGGAGAGATTGGCGTCGAATGTTGAAGTTGCTCTATTTTTCTATATAAATATTTTAAAATTAGCCCAATTAGAAAAATTAAAATAGCGATATTATTATTCATATAGCGTTTTTTTTAACACATAGACGAATTTATTTACACTATACTAATAATACAACAAGACATTCGAATCCCCTGAAGAATAATTGGATTCATAAACCCGATTTCGCCGAACTAGCTTAAAATGGCAAAGGATGAAAAGGCCTCATCGACGACCCAAAGTCAAACTGGACTGGATAACTTAACATATAGCCGGTATTTTATAAGAATTCATTGACGATTAAATAATGATATAATATATATGAAATTTATTTATATTATACGAAAATTTACGCATAGGATTAACATGTAAATAACATAGTGTCGATTTAATAACGAAATTGGTTCGTTAATGTTATAATAATAAAATTTTCTAAGAATATGCTTTTCCAATGTAGATTATAGTTCATTAATACTTTGAATTAAATAATTTGTTCTTTTGATTAGGCCATATCTTTATTCCCGCTCGGTCCTTCGATGGATCGATATTTCAATTGAAGACGAGTATTCATCCGTCGGGAAAGGTCCTTTCATGTTACGGGCTTCAGTACTGTTATTTTCTTGACACAATAGCTCTTTTGCGACATATTGCGCGTTATGTGTTCATCTCTCTCTTCTGGCACGCGTGCTCTAGTGTTTGGAAGGAGCCATAATGGAATTTCTAGACTTTTCTTGTTATTATATTTTGGCTCTTACTAAATATTATATCCTATTGACCGGCTACTAAAATCACCCGGGGGAAAACCTGTTTTTGAGTATATTTCTATCTTGGTGTGTTTGAACAAATGGCGAGGTTATTTTTCTCTAAATTCTTGCTCTTCGCATATATTTTCAACACGCTCGTATTTGATTTACTGGTCAAACCGCGAATGAAAATTATCTCATCCAGGGTTTTTTAAGGGATTAGCAGAATCTCTGATATTGTTAATATATTATTTTTTATCAGAACTCCTAAAGCTGTACGGCGATATTATGGATCCTTTGGATTTTTTTTTGTAGCATATCGACAAGACGATAGCAATGCTATTGCTTGGCGCGGTTATATTTTGTTTCGTTACCAAGATTTTTTCAATCGACTCGATACCTTTTGCTCGAAATAATTAATCTTCCTTCCACACTTGATTTATAAGATTCCGCAAAAATCTAAGAGGGACTATCACAACGCGAAGTTTACAAAATTGATGTGCAAGATTCAGCTATTGATTATCTTCGCCCATTCCAGACGCTGAACTTTCATAGCAGAAAGAATTATATAACTGGATATTTTTTTTTTCATATGTTGGGTGTTAAGCAAGAAAGTCGATATGTACTATTTAGAATTACCGTGTCAGCTTTAATTATGTTGGGATAGCTCTTCAGTCGGTCGCCGGCTGTTTTTGCGGAATAAGACGAGTTGTTTAAGATAGAGGGCTGGTCAGTGGCAGATGGAGAGATAACGAAGGATCGGGATGACTTTCGGTTTTACGCTTTTCGGTAGAATTAGACTAAAAGAGTCGTGTTAGTTACACTTTTTTATTATGTCGACGAAGAACGATTGCGCGGAGTGCGTGAAATGTTCTTCTGATAAACTGAAACCCATATTCGCATTTGTTCTATAACTACCTAATCTCCCTGGTTATTTGTCTATGTTCGGATGTGTTTTATTTCTTTTTCCTGAATTTTGCCCTACAGGGAAGGTTCTGGAATTACGGTTACGTGGCGTTTCCTTATATCAAACAGGCGCGTAGATTTTCCGATCCGATGTCAAAAGCGTTCCCCCCATTCGTGAAGTGTACTATGTTCGAAAACTCTTTTCTTTTAATGGACGGCAGACAAGAGGAATTCGGTTGCCATTTAACCTTAATGGAACTTTACGAGAAACTATTTTTGTTCATTTGGTATTGGTTGATAATTTTACTGATATTAACCTTCGTTTACTCGTTTTTCGTAGTACCGGTAGTGTGGTTGCTTCCTTGGACTAGAAATTGGATTATCGCCAAAAAATTCAAAAGAAAGTTGTCAACGACTAAGAAAAAAGGCCACGCGTTCGATCAACTATTAAAGTTGGGGAATGCCGGAGAAGCCTTCGTGCTTAATTGCTTGCTCGAAATATTTTCAAGGACAAATTATCACTTCGAAGATTTTTGCGATATGCTCGTTAGCCAAGGTAATTTTAGAATTTTAAAAAATCTTCGATATCCGGTGGATAAAATTTTATTTTTTTACAGTTATAAATCTAAAAATTTATTGGGTTCGGAAGCAAAATAAAAATTCATCTTTTACCGGTAAAAATAAAAGACGAATCAATTTTGTTTTCGAATTTGTTATCTATCTCTTTATAAATAAATGATAACAGTTTTTATATATTCTAATACCTCATTTTCGTGGGTTTAAATAAAAATGTTTAGCGAGCAATAAGGTTTCAATTTGAAAACCCTTAGGACATTTTTAATTAAAAGAAACGGGTGTACAAGTAAATGATCGACAAATTCAAACATTATCGATATTAGTCTCGAGAAAAAAAAGAAGATATATTTAGCGCAGACGATCGATAAATTATTATTACGAATTTAAATTCGTTTTAACCAATTCCAGTAGTGAAAAAAATGCAGAATAGAATCGATCATCTCGCTGTCAAAACCGCGCACTTCAAATTTGAAACCCTTCTCTTTTTTGGAAGGTCCTACGATTCCGTATATAATTTCGCTCGTGTCGGTGTTCTCGAGTCGACGCGTTAACTCGTCAAAATTAAAGACGACGCATCCATCATCTTCATCTTCTTCTTCAATCGTTCCTCTTCCTCTCCCCGATACCCTCGTAAAGGATAATTTAAGCGTCCCCTCCTTTCGACATTTTCGAGCCATCAGTGAAATGGTTTCGAGATTTTTAAATAAGGAAATCAATCTTCGATCGAAATCTTTCGTGCCTTTTTGAACCACTTTCTTCATTTTCGGAATAACGGGTTTCATAATCGCGGAGACGGAAGGGTGGTCTCGATGAATTACGGAAATTTTTAAGTGTTTTATTTCCGACGATTCCAAGAAACGTAAGTTCTTTTCGCACAGAATGGAAAAATCTGCGTCAAAAAACGTTATTTGGAAAGTTTCTAAGTTGGGCGTTAATTCTAGAAGGTTTTTGGAGGATTTACTATCAGAAAACCGTATTTTTAGATCTTTTAATTTTGAAAAACCGTTGTGAGGCGGGGGGAATTTCACTCCTTTCCACAAATTTTCAAACATCACGTTCACCCCCTCCAAATCCAATTTCTTAACGTTCGGAAAGCGGTCGGCGACATTGTTGATGTCCATCAAGCCTTCAACGACGGGACAAAAATCTCTTTTGCTTCGATGGCTGGTTAAGTCGTCTTTAAGAATTTTCAAATGCTCTATTTTTGGAAAACACACGCAGATAGAAACGGAAAAAACCAGGTTTGCGTATCGATAGTCTTCCACGATTAACGTCACCGATTTCAAATTCGGGTAACCAATTTTTAAAAGCTTGAAGATTAAAACGTAATCGGACGTTTTGGACTTCGAATAACGAAGAATCGGTAGTTTTACGGCCGTCACGGTATCGTCCGATTCATTCTTTAAAACGTTTTTAGTCGCTACCAAATAATCTTCAACGGCGTAATTTTCGTCGAAAAAATAAAAGGAACTGCCCACTAGCAGGTTCTGAAAGTTAACCCGACCGTTTCCTTCTACGCATTTTATTTTAAGATAGGATACCATCTTTTTTCGCGTTTCGTCCGACATTCCCAAGACTTCCACGAGCGAATGTAAACTTTGGTCGCTCATTCTGGCAGAAAATTCTTCCATCGATAATTCTGTTAATCCTCACAGATTATTTAAGGTAGAAGGAACAGGTGGTGATGGTTAGGAAAATTTAATTTATATATATATATATATATATATATATATATATATATATTATATAATATATATATAATATATATATATATAATATATCTATATCTATAATATATATATATATATATATATATATATATTATATATATATATATATATATATATATATATAATATATATTATATATATATATATATATATATATATATAATATATCTATATATATATATAAATATATAATATATATTAATAATATATTATTATATATATAATATATATATATATTATATATATAATGTTTTTTTCTTTCGGTAAAGATTTTTACTTCTTTTGATTACTCCTTCTTTATTCGAAGCTTTCTTATTTCCAATGTTTTGTAACCAATGGAAGGTAGAGTGCCACTTGACGGCTATTTCATTTATCATTTATTGACGCTGAATATTCACTTCGAAATTAAGGATTCTCAAAAGACTAAACAATTTATCTGTTGGTTATGTCCCTTGTCCCACTCTTCCTAATTTGACAAAACTTACTAATTGGTTGATTGATGAGACTATGTCTGTCATCTGCTGCAACTCGTCATTAATTAGTTATCAAACTGGGACGTCAGAACACAACACTTTTACAGGGATCTGAAGAGCTAGATTCTAACTCCTTTTATTGCAATGGGAGACTTTCACTCCCTGATATTTTTTCTTAAGTCTTAATTAGTGAATAATTAACAACAGAGGGATATAATTATAAGCAACTACAAATTAATTCTTATTATTAGGTAAAAAGGTACACTACATTTCATTATTGCATAGAATTTCACAAACAAATTAATATAACCAAAATGCCCCCACATCATCTAACCGTTCCCATCATTACCCCATCTCGCCTTTATCCCGACCATAATAGATAAACTCAAGAAAATTCAGATAATTCAGGAAACTCAGAAAACCTAGAAAACCTACAATGATAAAAATAAAATAATAAAGTAAAACCCATATCACACTTGGTAAATGATAACATAGCATATTACATGTTTTTAACATTTTCAATGATACTATTATTATTATTATTATTATTATTATTATTATTATTATTATTATTATTATTATTATTATTATTATTATTATTATTATTATTAATATTATTTATAATATCATTATTATTATTATTATTATTATTATTATTATTATTATTATTATTATTATTATTATTATTATTATTATTATTATTATTATTATTATTATTATTATTATTATTATTATTATTATTATTATTATTATTATTATTATTATTATTATTATTATTATTATTTATATTTGACAATATAGCTGGTCATAATAATTATCATATATAATTAACAATATAAGTTGATTAATAGATTAATAATAATAATTGTCGTTATAATTTTTGTCTTGATTGTTACCTCCAAGATTGTTCTAATTGTTCGGATCTTCCATAATCATAACCTTTGCACCAGCTAGACAAACTCTTTTCATATGGGAATTTTCCGAGACTACTTTAATCCACAGCAGTTATACCAGTGGGCCAACTCCCTTCATAATATCTTTCTGGAAAGCAGTACTTAATAAATTTTTCACGAATATAAAGATTAAAATTAATTTAGACATATATATATATATATATATATATATATATATATATATATATATATATATATATATATATATATATATATATATATATATATATATATATATATATATATATATATTATATATATATTATATATATTATATATATATATATATATAAATATATATATATAATATATAATTACATGCTATATATTATATATATATTTCGGTGGGTGTGCTCTGCACTTCTATATTATTATTTAACAATACTTTGTACACTTTCTAGAACTCTAGCCCCCCCCTCTTACACACCGGGTTAGTCTAGCACTTGTTTCACAGTTATTCACTAAGCCCTCACAGTTGGGAGTTAGAAAGCGGAATGAAACGCCTTTGACTTCCTTCTCACTTGGGACCCTTTGTTGTTGCAAGAGTGCGTCCTTCATGTGGAGCGTGAATTTCAACCTGCTGAGGAAACTCACCTTTATTCCGTTTACCTTTAAAGAAAGATGTTGAAATGAGAGGAAGGAGCAAAGCGAAACATGTAAGTTGCTAAGGCCCGCTTCAAGATTGGTGACCAATCCTAGGCCGTGAGAACAGGTACTGTTCATAGTTAAAGAATTCCAAATATGTAGACGAAGCGTCGCCTAACTTTGTTGTAAACAGTTGTGCAATGCGTTCTTCATTGTTTTATACTTGTAAAAGTATTGATTCCGATAATGAAATCTCCTCGGAAATTTAGACTTCCCAAGTCTTGTTTCATGAAGAACCATTGCATATTTCTCAAGGAACAGATCCTGAAGAAGTAAACAAGAGTACTGGACATTAAGGGAAAGGAGTCCAGGTTTGAACTAAAGCTCTCCTGTAGAGTATTGATACAAAATGACTAACGAAGAAAATTTCTATCATTTAGATTCTAAGTGAAGTCATCTTGTAAGAATGAAAGTGTTTTCTTAAACAAGCTTAAGGCAAACAAAGAGTTTAAATATAGATAGAAAATAAGAAACTCTGTGTTTGATGGAAGCGTTATAAGAATGTAATTTTCTTGTTTTTTTCCAATCATGTAGAATAAAAGATATAGCATTGGGACAAGGCATGGTTTTTTAAGATACTTCCAGTGCTCTGGATGTTTCGTATTTAAACTCGGATGGGGTCTTTTCCGATGAAATAGTTATTCAAATTCCATTCGCAAATCCCGCAGAGTAAAAATTTTACAGTAAAATGCCTGGGGTTTTATCGACTTCAAACCTTTATAAATTTATTATTTTTAGAAGTATATTAAAATTTTGACTCTTTTCTATTCTATTTCAAAAGGTCTAAAACTCATCTCGGGTTATTATAGCCTTTGGTTAATTGGTTCTACATTAAAATGTTACTGTGCGTGGTTGGTCGATAAATTTCGAATTACTTTTTTCCTGCTCTTTACTGACCAACGTTTTATTCTTTTAGTTGTTAGTAAAGCTTAATAACAAAAATGGCAAGACATTAAAGCTTCTATTTCCATGCTTTGAACTTAAATTTTCATTCGTATACCAGTTATAGGAACCATTTGGTTTTTAGATTCTAAAATACTTTAAACACTACATAAGCAATAAACGTTTATAATAAAAGTTTTATGACATGCTAAGCACTAGTTTCATTCTTAAAATTATTGGTTATATTTAAAGTTTTAGGACTATTGGTGCTAAGCTTTAATAAAAAAAAATGTTAGTAGCAATCCTAATTATAAGATATAAACATGCTTTTACTCTAAGAAAAATCTACAAGAAATGTTAGTCGTACTTAGTCATAGAGTTATTATTATATCGTGCATTTAAAACAAAAATTTAAAAGCTATTATATCATACTTTTAAAACAAAAAATTAAAAGTTATTATATCATGCCTTTAAAACAAAAATTAAAAGCTACTATACATGCTTTTAAAACAAAAAATTTAATCTTTAAAATGTTAGTATTTAAAATCATATGCATTAACTAAATTTTTAAAACAGTGTTAGTTGTTAATTCTAATGAAAAGAAAATATGCACAAAATGTTAAGGCATTCTTCTGTTTATGCCATGCGGCTAAATGCGGCTTTATAATTAGTTAGCAAACTGTTGTTATTGTTTTTTTATTTTTTTCTTTTAAAAAGAATTCTTTTCTTTTTGACATGATTTTTAATCTTGGGGCCCTCCCTTGAAAAACATTAGACTGGGAAGGTCTCGTTAAAAAATAAAAACAATCAGATAGTTGGTGGTTCGATAGACCAACACTTTTTGGAGCAACGTTGATGCTCAAACGCTATTTTCACATCTTAAATGCTAGAATAAGTAAGTAAGTAACTAAGTAAGTAAGTAAGTAACCTCTAAAAATTTTTTTTTTTTAAACCTATGTGTTCTGCCCTATATATTTACATAAAATCTACTTAAATGTGTTGTTTCTTATCTAACGCGTTCTCTCATCTCAAACCAATTTTAGGTGGAAGTAGGACAATTTAGGGCTCAGCTACAGTCCTCTCTGTCTCTACTTCTAAGTTATTATATGAAACGGGGTTAGACGGTGAAATCTTCGCTATAGGTTCCTTTGGTCTATAACATCGGTTTCTATGTTAGGTAAAACATTTATGGTTTTGTTGGTAGGAACGCTGCGATATCTTACAAAACACAACTAAAAGCATGTACAACTGTAATCTAAATTAAGAAGTCTATGCAAAAGTTTATGGGACAACTATAATAACTAGATTTACAGAACAAGGCAAAGTACAAAATGATTACAGACTAAACGAAAAAAATCTGTCTTAAATTCTATATTATAAGGATGTACTTTCGTCATTGGTAACTTCGGTTCCTTTCATCATTTTTCGGGACCTTTTACATCTAGGTAAAACGTTCACTGCGTTGGATAAATAAGACTTATATACTAGAGGTCACCACCTCTTTACGTATTGCTCAAAACCAACAGGAAAGAAACTTTCGCTATTTTTAGGTGTTATGGGTTGCCTTTGCTTCTTCCATCATTTTTCGGAACCTCTTACATCTGGGTAAAACGTTCACTGCGTTGGCTAAATAAGACTTATATACTAGAGGTCACCACCTCTTTACGTACTGCTCAGAACCAACAGGAAAGAAACTATTAGTGTTTCCCAAACACAACTATGAAATGGCTTCGGTAGGAAGTCAGTCACTGATCTAAAGTACATCATTAAAATCTTAATCCAGACTACTTTAAGCAAAATGAGTTAACAAAAATGAATACAAAATAAGCTATATACTAAACCAATAAATTTATTCTCTTATATCTGCCTAATTTTTTGACTGTGTTTCCTTTACTTCTAGGAAGTACTTTCTTTTCCTTGGCTAACTTGTAACCTCTGTGGATCAAACCAACATCAGTTGCGAATAGTACTTCGGTGTAATCTTCGAAAAGATTCCTATAAACATTTGGTCCAAGCTCTATGGTGTATCGTAAGAGACTCTCTAGGTCAAGAGAATAAGATTTAAGCATTGGTCGAAAGCTAATATAAACAGCATAATAAAACAAGCAAAACTGAAACATTGATTTCTTTTAAATTGGAAGAGTCGCGCGTTTCCTCGTCCTCTACCTCTAGCTTACTACCGGGGCACGTTCCTGTGGCTCAATCCCTTAGAAGAAGGGCATTTCGGGGAAGGAAACATTTGACAGTTCTCTAAATATCGAAATCAGCTACTTAAAACTTAAGACAACATTGCGTATTTTCCTTTTCTACTCTAAAAATTACTTACTTAAGAGCACACTTTTGAGACTTAATTCTCAGTAAGCTGAGTATTTTGGGGAAAATATGTGCTGAAGTCTCTAATGACTACAAAAATTCAATCAATATACTGACTATATTTGTCAAAAAACAAAACAAAAATAAAGTAAACTTAAGTAAGACTAAAAACTTCATAGTTAATTTCCGCTATCTAAAAGGTATAATCTTTAACGAAAATCGAGACATGTTTATACATTTTCCTTTCCATCTCTCCTGTTTTCCTCAATTCAACGTTTAAGGATCCTGAGTACTTAAAGGAAATATTTTAAAGAAAACATGTGACAGGGTCTCTTTTAAACATAAAGTTTACCATCTTAGATCTACCTAACTGTGTATGCACACAAAAATCAAAACGGAATAATTAGAGTACTATAATCTGGCTTACTTAATCCACTAAGAAATCTTATCAATTATGTCGCTAATCCAGACTAGGCTTAAATGAAACGAAGCAAAATAGCAATATACATACAAAAATGGTGTGCATCTGCACAATCAAAACATATATCAAAACAAAACATATAAAAAGAAATTTCTCAAAGAGAATATTATACAAACAGGGGCGCTCAAACAATCTAATGTGTTCGGCGCTTCAAAGCAATGTTTATCAAAGCGAAATTCAGGACCATATATATATATTATTATATATTATATATAATATAATATGATATATATTTATATACTATTATTATATATGTTTATAATAATATATATATATATATATATAATAATATCCTATATATATTTTATGGTAGCTTTTATATCTTTTTATACTTTTTCTCTTTTTTTTTCTTTCCTCTTTAGGGTGGTTCCTCAGATTCTGTTCACCATTCTAGGAATCCTGAAGACAGGACAGTTTCCTTTTGTTCCACTTTTCACTCTCAAAACTTTTGAAAAATTCATTGGAGACTGGCTCCCTTTCTCTATCATCTCGTGAAAGTAAATAATCATCGCTTAGAGGGTGTGCCCGGTGTGTTGGGACCACTTTATGCTGCATCACTTAGAAGGTATGCCCTGTGTTGGGACCTCTTTCGTGGAAACAAATCATCGCTTTTGTGTTAGGATGAATACATAGCTTGCTACTCTCAAGAGCTTTCTTCGAAACAGTGGCTTTCCCTGAACTAAAATCTGTATTTTACCCTTCTATTCATCAGTGAAGTATCGAAGTGATTTAAAAACTAGCATGCAGCTCGAAATGACAAATTGTCTTCTTTCCTTTAGGTCTTTCAACTCAAACATAGCCTGTCTAATATCTCTTTTCCTTTCAGAGTGAAGCTTTTGATGACTTTTAAATATTGTTTTCTCGCATACTCCTTTCCTCAGTGCCTCGACCAGTGAGAGGCCGTTTTCGTTTCCGACCCTATTCTCTTAATTACCCGGTCTGGCTGGAATCCTTCTAGAATGCTTCACCTTTACCTCAGAAATTGCCCTGATTTCGGGGTAAATACTTTTCACTAATCAAGTCAAAGCGGTCATTTGAAACGATGGAGATATTGGCTAAAATGGCAAAATTTCATTGTAATTTTACATTTCACTCTTTTCTTAGACATTAATGTCTCTCTTTAAACCTAACATTCAAAGCAAGGAATGAAAATTACCTTGGCAGATTCCTTTCCAAATGGAAATTCCTAAAGTAATCTTCAATAACCTAAAATTTTAACGGTCTATTCCCTGTCAAACCTAAGTTCTGTAGTTCCTGCTACTGATTTTATGTCTCTTTACTTTATGAATGGATTCTTAAGTTCTAAAATTTGGACTGAAAGAAGATCAATTGACTCGATCTTAAGACAAAGATGAAAAATTTAATGCTGCTAGTGCTAGAATTACTTGTCCGCTATCCTATCGCTAATTAAGAAAGAAATATGTTATCCGACTAATTTTAATCAATAGATTAAAGAAATAAACCTTATTTTCGTAAGAATGGGTGTCTCAGACATATATCATATTATTTTAATAATATATATCTATATTATATAATTATATATTATATAAGATGAAATCAGTATATGGTCATAATCTTTATTAAATTGTTTTATTATCTACCTATATGGTATATACATGTTTTTACTAGTTTAAATTTCTTATACTTCAGCAATCGAAATGAAAATTAATTGAATGTTATCAGAAATAATAAAACAAACTTGTGTATTATCTCCCTTGCGCAATTCTTCCTGAGCCATAAATTTGAGTTCTACTGTTCTCCTCATCGTCTCTCTTTCTCTCCATCGGACACTAGATACAACCTGTCTATGTTCGGCAGCCATCTCAATCAGCTCGTGGAGAGGATCAATTTTCTTTCTTTCGTTCTAAAAAGGAATACAAGTGATTTGTAAAAATATTCATACAGGCCCATATATACGTTATATATATGGAAAAAAATGGGCATTACGTCTGGCATCGGCACTTACGTCTAAGAGGGTGGCGACGCGGAATCTTCCGCATGGCTCGGCACCAAACATATGCTTATCAAGGCTTACAGTCATACTGACTGGCTAAGACATCGGCTATAAAAAAAAATGCTACTAATCCTCTGAGTCATGCTCGAGGTTTTGCGAGAGAAGCTTGGTGCTCTTCTGCCCCTAACTCCTGGGGAAACACTTCAAATAAAACAGGTAAAGACCTATTAATAAGTTATCACTGAGTTTGTCCTATTTGGGATCAGTATTTCTATCAATTAAATAACTATCTCTACTAATTTTGACTCCAAAACTATAAGCAAGGGAATGATGAAATTTGAAAATTATATTCAAAAATATATCAAAATTAAATGCAAACCTATATATATCTTTTTGGGGCACTGACTTACACATATTCATGTGGATACACATGTATATATAAACATATATAGCATATATATATATATATATATATTATATATATATATCTATATATCTATATAATATATATATAATATATAATTATATATTTAATTATATAATTATATATATTATCGTAATATATATATTATCTATATATTATATATATATATATATATATATATATTATCTATTATATATATATATAATAGTATATATATATTAATATATATATTATATATTATCATATTAATTATATACTATATATATAATTTATAATATATTATATATATATTATTTAATATTATATATATATATATATATATAATATATATATATATATATATATTATATTATATATATTTATCATATATATAATAATGATATTATATATATAATTATATCATTAGATATATAAATAAGGGGCAACTATAATGAATTTCGTGCGTCCGGTCATTTTTTCTTCTTCCTTTTCTGTTTTTCTTGAATAGCCGGCAACCGCGGGTTTTGAAGCGGTTCTTTAACTTCATTACCATGTATTTCACAACATATATCCAAAAATAAATACAAAGAAAGAAATTGGAGGAATCCTCTTTAGCAAAATTCATTTTTGACAACCTTTCATTTTTTTTTTACAAATAAACTCGGGAGTTTAAACTTTGAAGACTTTATGCTATAGACAGCTAAGAAAAGAAACTTGGGGAGAGCTGACCTCTCCCTCTAATGAATTTTAGGCTTTAAGTTTTATGAATTTGCTGTTCTGTTTGTGGGAGGATCCCTAATTAAAATTTTATTCCTACATAATAAAACGAATAAGAGAACTCTATAATTCTAAACCTATTCTATTTATTAATGAAACTTACATATATATATACATGGGGAAAGGTGAAACTGCACCTCTTTTCCCTCTTAACTTAATATGCAACCATATAAACAAATTTTTGGGGAGAACTGGAGGGTTTTTCTTTCGTTTGCTCTCTCACAACAGGTTCAATTTAAGGCCATCGACAGAACTAAACTTTCCTTCCAATTTGATCTAGCGTGAGGTTTTAAAACTGGTCTTTCTCTCATTTTAGCCTGAGGTTTACACATCCCTCTTTGTAGCTTACAAGGCTCACATCCACATCCCCCCCGTTATAGCTAACAAATAACTAAATATGAGACTCTAAGAACTGGGTTCTTTCTTCCTTCACCCGAGGTTTGCATCATCCCCTCGGCATAACCAAATTAGCTAAAGGTGAAACCTTAAATTTCAAATGAATAGATGGCTATGTTGATGGAAAATTACTGAACTTTTCGCTTATTCTAACCTAGCTTCATACAAAGAATGTTGGCAGAGGACCTTCTACTAGGTAACCTTGCTCAATTTTACTTAATTACTTAATTACTGTTGTGAGAATTTAACTTGGAAAAATCGCACAGCTCTTTAATGGGGGAGATTACAAGGTTTACAGACACACTTCTTACCACGACAGGCATCTTTTTTGTTCACAAAATATATATATATATATATATAATATATATATATATATATTATATATATATATATATATATATATATATATATATAATATATATATATACATATTTATATACATATATATATAATATATATATATATATATATATATATATATAGCGTTTCTTACTTGCATCTCAGTATGTTATCTTTTACACCCCTTCCACTGTCCTTTCCTCTTCCTCTTTGTCATTCTTTATGACATGGGGA
The DNA here is from genome assembly GCA_015478945.1 of Trachelipus rathkii. Taxonomy (NCBI): domain Eukaryota; kingdom Metazoa; phylum Arthropoda; class Malacostraca; order Isopoda; family Trachelipodidae; genus Trachelipus; species Trachelipus rathkii. Next base: position 23,138 of record JABUQX010126160.1, read on the forward strand.
AGCAAGGCGGCACAGTGCAATTTTAAGTTATATACTATGGGACCAAAATTGCCGTTAACCATGATTGGATTCTTTTCGGCTCGAGACTGCTCGGAAGTCTTCATTATCTTAATTTGGTCTAAACAATCTTCTCTGGGTTCTTCCAGAAAGAATAAAGAAACTTTAACGATCTGGTCTCCATAACAGATCATTTGGCGTTTGTACAGGTTTAAACTAATGGACTCGCTTCCGAGAATGTTTGTTCCTAGGAGAATATTCCACCTATTCTGGCTTATCTCGTGAATCAAAAAACGGGTTCGCTGATATCTATCAGATAGCTTAAAATATAGTTCGATTTCCCGGTATTGTCGATAGCTATTATTGTTCAATCCTTTTAATCTGTATTGGGAGGGTCAGCATAAGGCAACCGTTCTTTCCCTCCTTTCCAACGCTTCAAGTGTACTGCGAGAAATCAAAGATATTCCAGCGGCTGTGTCCAAGATAGCTGTCGTAAGCATTCCAGCCCGTTCCTTTTTGAAAGCGAGTGTTACTTCACAGTAATACTGTTTCCATCTCTGCACCACTTTTTCATTCCTTTCTGACTGCAAAGATAGCTCAGCGACCGCTTGCGTTAGGGTCATGTCTTTCTTTACCTTATTTTCTTTTTGGCGGACTGAAATTTGGGAAGGTAAAGAAATTGCTTGGATTGTCTTCTCACCTTCCGGTTCCTCTGTGTTCTCTACCAGAATTTGGGTCTTTCCTCCTTCTTCTTTTCCCGATGCTTCCAACTGCAAACAGTGGATTCAAGAAGCGGTGGTTAGAAGCAACCGAGCTACCTTCAAGGTGACAGCACCAGGTGTGCAGCCCTGCCTGTCCTATCGCTCGTTCTTTATATTTTTATTGGTAATAGTTGCAGCTATTAATCGCACATTAAAGGCTTGATGTATATTTAGTAAAGAACATATTTGTTGAGCGTTGGAGGGCTGGGATCCAGTGGTGACGAGACCGGGTATATTGTTCGTCCATTTCGCAACATGCGGGGTTCAAACCCATAGAAGGCAGGTAATATCTCTATGCCTTTATCCTCAATTATATATATATATATATATATATGATATATATAGTATCTATAGGTACCAACTCTAGTATACTCATATATATATTATTATTATACTATATTATATATGTATACTATGATATATATAATTTATCCTAAGTAATATAAATTCAGGGGCGGCTCGTCGACATTTTAGGTTGGTTGCATCTGACGATTTCCATCTCCACAAGGTATGACTCCATAATTTAGTGATATAATATATTATATATATATATATATATATATAGTATATATATATTAGTATAGTATATATATATATATATATATATACTAATACTATATGCGTGATCCATGTCGATTATCCCGCGCTCCATCTATATATTATAATATACCATCGATTGTAGTGAATTCGAACCGGCATGTCATAAAATTGGAGAACGTGGGAAAATGCCTAAAGTCAAATTGAAACTTTGTTTTTAAAGCAAAATTCCTTTAAAGATAGTTAAAAAAAAAAAAAAGTTCAAATCCTTGTGTTAACTAATTAAACTCATAGGCTAACCTTTGCTAATGTATAGGTTAAAATCTATTTAAACTAACTAAACTCTAGCATAACCTTTACTTAACTTATATAGTATAAATCTATATAAAGTATATTCACTTTTTACTACACTCTGGTTGAAATACAAAAAAAAAATAAAAAATAAAACGCACTAGTGGCCGGCAAGAGAGCGTTTGAAGAGATTTCTGGAAATTAAGTAGAATTTAGAAAAAAAAACTTAACTTACCTGGAGGCGGATAACGACATTAGCAATATAGTATAGTATATTATATATATAGTATTATATATTACAATATCTATATTATATCTATATATATAGTATAGTAATTATATAGTATATATATATTACTGTAGTGTTTCTACAATGATTAAATTGCTTTAATATCCCATAGCTAGTACAAGATCAGAGGGAGAGAGAGCAGAGAGAGAGAGAGCAGAGAGAGAGAGAGAGGAGAGAGAGAGGAGAGAGAGAGAGAGAGAGAGAGAATTAAAATTTAGTCATAAAGCAACAAGATCTGGACAACGCGCAAACAAATACACTAATTTGTTCCGCGTCGCTGAGACGTTAAATTTGAAACATGAGAGTCAATTTTTCGAATTGTTTCGTATTGCATGGAAAGTTTGAATTTTCAGTATTGAAACAAAGCGGTGTGCTCTTGTAGGCAAGCCCGCAAGTTGTACAGTTTTAAGAGAAATACCAGAGTCGGCTTTTTTCACAGCACATTTTTCTTCTTCCGTTTATGTATGGGCATGTGTTGTAAAGGTGTCTGCAACAATCATGTTGGTCCTTGGACATTGGACTAACTAATAAGTGTGATGACGTTTTTCGTTCATTAAATTAAATAATCATTGTAGTGGTGTATTATGGATCAACATGGCATTGTAATTTCTTTAATATGCTAATACTAAAAATAAAAATAAAAAAAAAAAAAATAATTAAAGTAGAAGCAGAATTATCAGCAGTAGAACTTGCGAGTCTTACAACTGATGGTTGAACATCTCAGTATGGCCAACATTCTTTTCATAGTTAACAGAAGATTATTATCCTCACAATGTCCTGTCCTTCAGTTCACACATATGCCAGGATCTTACACAGCAGAGAAAATATTAAATTTGAAAAAGAAAATCAGTTCAAAAATGGCATATACCAAAGGAAAAACCACACATATAATTGTAACTGATAATGCGGCTAACATGGAGGCTGCTTTACGTGATAATGAATTTGAAAACTGCTATAGGGTGTGCAATACACACACACTTCAGCTATGCATCCAAGATAAGTTGTTAAAACAACAAACATATAATTGTGAGCGATGCACCTAGCAATCTTATAGAAATATATTTCAGTATACCATATAAAAAGACTATCCATACATATATTATACTATATATATATATATATATATGATACTATATATATATATATTATATATCATATATGTATATATATAATTTATAATAATTATATTATAGTATATATATATATGCGAGTGAGTTATCAATATATATATATATGGAATCTATTTTTTTCTAATCTAGGATTTTCGAGCCTGAAAATCCATTGATAATAAATTTGTCATTGAAAACTTGCCAATGGTGTGAAGCTCAATTTCAGATAAAAAATTGTTCCTAATTGGTTTTCTTTCCCTCCAATATCAAGAAATATGTTTGGAGGATTTTGACTTTATTCCCAGTTGAGATAAGAAAGATTTTTGAATGGATATTTGAATCTGAAAATGATATGATCATAGTATAAAAAAAAAAACAACCGTGATATGATTATTCAATTGACTCTTGGGAATCATTTTTTTCTTATTTATGAAAATGTTATAAATTTGCGTGGGGAGTCTTCTCATACAAATATAAGAAACGCGACGTTAATATAATAATTATTTTAATTATAATTGTGATTTAAAATAGCTTTTCGAATATCTTTTAGTTTCAACCTTTATTATTATTATTATTATTATTATTATTATTATTATTATTATTATTATTATTATTATTATTATTATTATTATTATTATTATTATTATTTCATTCATCAGTGCAAAAATAAAAAATAATTATCTTAATTAGTTTATTAAAAATAATAATGGAACAAAAGAAAAATTTACGTTTCCAATTAGTCGAAATTAAAATTTTTTATGCCTTTAAAAGAAGACAAAAATAATAATAATAATTTTTGGAATTAAATTAAAAAAGTTTTTTTCACATATTTTATTTTTTAATAAAATAATGACCATTTAGCGTCTTCTATGACAAGGGACACCAATAACGAAAACGCCGCCAACAGCTGCAAAAAATTTTTTTCTTTATTAAACGCTTTTCTTTCCTATTTGTTTACTTTATATATTTATTTAAATTTCCTCTCTCTCTCTGCTCTCTGTCTTGCTTTTCTCTTTTCTCTCTCTCTCTCTCTCTCTCTCTCTCTCTCTCTCTCTCTCTCTCTCTCTCTCTCTCTCTCTCTCTCTCTCTCTCTCTCTACAAAAAATTTATTTTCTTTATTAAACGCTTTTCTTTCTTATTTGTATTGCTTTTAATTTTCATCTCTCTCTCTCTCTCTCTCTCTCTCCTCTCTCACTCTTCGATCTCTCTCTCCTCATGCGGTCTCCTCTCTCTGCTCTCTCCTCTGTCTCCCATAAGCGGCTAACCTCATTCTTTAAGTTCATGATTTCAGCCTTTAATGATGATTTTGTCGATTGATTTGCATTTAATGTTGTGGTGAAGCCTTCGCCAAAATGAGTTTGCATTAAGGGCTTATTTTTCACTCTTCAAAGCAAAAAAGTTCATGGTCAAAAGCAGCGAACTATAATTGACATAGTTAGCGGAGATATATATAATATATTATTATAATAGTAGTATTATAACTATATATACTATAATATATAATATATATATATTATATATAATATATATATATGTATATATACTATATTATATTATATATATATAGTATATATAATATAGTATATATACTATATATATATATATATATAGAATATATATAGTATA
>JABUQX010126161.1:0-2500 GCA_015478945.1 Trachelipus rathkii
AAAAAAAGGAGAGAATGATAACCAGAAGGTATTACAATAGTGCAGTGCACAGTTCCTGATGTATAGAGAGCATCAATTTTCTCTACTCAGAAAACCGGCATTACAACATTCTCTTGATTAGGATGGCCGGTTTTCTCAAATTCTAACAGGAGAGCAATGGATAAGATCTTGACCTAGGAAAATGGTCCTTCTCATGAGTTAGTTTTCATCAACGCCTACACTAAAATATGATCTTACCTCTGGAGTAAACAGTTGTTTATGTAATTGCTTCATTTTGCTGTAAGAACTTGAAGAATGTTTTTTTTTTAATAAATAAGATACCTAACATATTTGAAGACCTAAATCTGTATATTGTATTCTACCTTTTAAATTGCGATAAATGTAGAATAGTTTTATTCTTCCCCCATCATATTACAGATAATCTTAGGGTTTTTATAAAATAATTCCATGACTCTTATTCAGTAATACTACATACCTATATACGATACTTTAATTAGCCTATAAAATATATATTATCACTCCTTACTAATTAATAAAATGGCCGAGCAAATTATTATCTATAATTTTCTGTACTAAATAAACGTTATAATTATTATATATAATGTACCCTACGTCGTTGTTCATTTATCTTATCTAGAATCCATAATATAATAATAACACGATCCTCTCAACAATAATCTTTCCCGCCCAATTTTCCAAACGCCGCCCACTATGGCCAGATTGCTTGCATCACACCATACTACTCCCTTATTATCTTCATTTACCGAAACCTCCAAAACCTTTACTGGGTCTCTTTCCTTAAAATAATATAATAATAATAATAATAATAATAATAATAATAATAATAATTATCATCGACCAAATCATTCCAACTCTTTCCTTCCACATGTCTTTTCAAATAGCTTGTGGCTACCCTTAGCCAACCTACAACCGGGTAGTGTCCCACCAATTTACCACAAATTGAGAATACTTCTCTTCTTGAAAGATTCCCTTCCTTTAGGTCTGGTAATTCACCACCTCTTCTAAACTCTAATTTCCCTTCTTTATTTTTTATTATTTTCAATCCTAACACTCTGTTATCCACAAGACCTTCTACTGGTTTCGTCACCAATCCATAGCTTGCTAAATATAAGACTACATCTTCCGCTCCTACGATGTCTTCATTCACAATTATGTCATCGATGTAATGGCTGGTCGCTTCTCTTATTCTTTCATCCTGTGCCAAAACCTCTCTCAAAATTCTCATCATTATCCTTGGAGCGCAATTTATTCCGAAACCCAATCTAGTTAAGTAATACATCTCTCCTTTAAACTTCACCACCTGATATTTCCAAAGACTTTTATCTACCCTCAACTGCAAGTACGCCGCTTTCAAATCCACCAGCTTAATTTTGCCTTTTTTTCTCCTCCAAACCCTTAGAGTTTCATCACATGCAACTATCTCATCTCCAGTATGGCATTCTATGTGATCGTTTAACTTCCTGAAGTCCAACACTGGCCTTATTTTTCCTTTAGACTCTTGGTTCACTGCCATCATTGGAATCACATTCTTTCCCTCCTTCTCACCCTGTTCCACTTTCTTTAAAATACCTTCTGAGATCCATCTCTCGACTTCAGTATTAAACTTCTCTTTTATATCTCCCTTCATTGTTCCCTCATAACACTCCACAGAGTTCCTCCAATCCGGACTCCTGCCTTCTTTCCATTTCCACCGCACTTCCCAATAATTCCCATCAAAATACGCATCAAAGTCCCTATCTTCTATTTTCAAGGTTTTCTTCCCTTTTACCGCCGCAACCCGAATATCCTTCCGCTCCTCCTTCTCAATACCAAATCTTACTCCATCTCTCTTCAATTCGACGCCCCCAAGTTGGAATATAATATCTAGTCCTAAGATCATATCCACACCATTTATTAGCTCTTCAGTCAACGCTACTTCCTTCTCAATTTCTCTCCCCCTTATCGCTACCTTTACTTTTCCCCTTTTCACGGATATTTTTCTTCCATCGAAAGCGGTGACTCGACTTATTCCTTCTATTTCATTGCAACAATCTTCCTTCACCACAGAAAGAGAACATCCCGAATCCACTAGGGCCTTTCCCCTTCTTCCATTTAATAATATTCTTATAATAAATAATTCTTCGGAATTCCCTCTCAATGCTCCGACGAGTCCGCCTCCGAAGCAGCGAGCCCGCCGTTCTCGTTTCCCATCTCCTCACATTCTATTGCAAAATGACCTTTTTTGCCACAATTCCAGCATTGAAATTTTCTTTTACAATGTTTCCTTAAATGTGGCCCTCCGCATGAGAAACGTTTAATCGAAGCTCTTGAATATTTTTGAAAGATTCTTGCTCCTCCTTCGCCTTTAGCCGCGGCAATAAAAGTTTCATTTTCTAGTGTTAGCAACGCTCGCGCCTTTGATAATATTTTCCCAAATTCCAAATCTTCTATTTCAGGCATTGCTCGTAACTCTTTTCCGACTGACGTTGGCATCCCGTAA
>JABUQX010126161.1:20000-60481 GCA_015478945.1 Trachelipus rathkii
TAATAGTATATGTTCATTTACATATCCAGTTTAAATAAATGACCAACTAGTATAAGAAATAAGATAAATAACTGAAAATAAAAAATTAGTTTAAAGAATCATATAAACTTATATATATATATATATATAATATATAGATATATATATAATTATACATATTAATATATATTAATATAGATATATATATATATATTATATATATATAATAATATTATAGAATATATATTATATATATATATATATATATATATATATTATTTGCTTATTATCATATATATATATATTAATATATAATATATATAATATATAATAATATATATATATAATATATATCATATATAATATATAAATATATATATATATTATTAGGTGTAGTAATATATATATATCACTATAATATATATATATAATAACTATAATATATATATTATATAGATATATATATCACCCACCTTCTTTCCCGCATTGACTGGGGGATAAGGTGCATAACATGCACTCAAATAAAATAACTAAAAGACTATGACCGCAAGATTCGAAAAAAAAGCCCAGCCTTTACCGCGCCCCCTTTATAACGTTTGTTGAGAAATCGCGCCAGTCAGAAGAATCTGACCCCCTAGAGCGTTACGGGACCGCCGACGGACCTCTCACTATGGCATTCCGTCAATGTGGGATTCACAAGTGGCCAGTGGCCACAACCATACCCCCTTCGCAAAACCCCGTTATTCACTTCCATTGTGCACCTTTCTCGCCTTGCCAAACTGTCATCATTTCTCCTTCCAGCATTCCTTACTGCTCAATTCACTTTTTTCTTCGGTCTCCCAACCGGTTCATTCCCAAGCGAACTCACACTATACATCCGCTTTAACAACCGACTATCACCCATCCTTCCCATGATCACAATTTCATCTCTCAACGTAACTTCATTATCTCTCATTACCCCTTTCTTCACACCGCAAACAGCACCTAGTACGTTTTCATTCCTCCATTTTGCCAATTTCTTTTCACACCTTAACACGACCTAAGATTGTCCAGTCTGAACACATTCAACTTCAGATCTATACCTCTATATTCGCAGGACCATGAGTGATATATATATATATATATATAATATAAATAATATAATAATATATATATATATATATATATATATATATATATATATATATAATAAAATATATAATATATATATATATATATATATATAATATAAAATATATATATATAATATATATATATATATATAATATATATTATATATATTATATATATATAAGTATGGTTAAAATTTTTATAAAATTAAAGAAGATTGCTCCATAATGTTTCCCTGTTGCATTTTTTTTAAGTTGAATCACCAAATGCACGCAATGACACCTTATTTTTTTAAGTGCCGTTTTCATATAATAAAAACGTTTTTTTTTTTTTTTTTATGAGGAATTTATGTTGTTTGTTTTCATGTTGCACCATGGTGTGTGACCAATTATCCAACTAGAATAAACGACGGCATGGGGCAGCCAGCCAGGGTTGTTGGAAGTCGGCAATCGGATCGTTAGTTTCTGTAAAGGAGAGTGGAGGTCAGAAAGTCGGTAATTTTGAAAACAAAGGGTGGAGTCGGAGTCGGTAATTTTGAAAAGGGTGGAGTCGAAGTCGGAGTCGGGTAATTTTCAAGAGTCGGAGGAGGAATTTTTGAAAAGGGTGGAGTCGGAGTCGGAGTCGGAATTTCTGAAAGGGGAGTCGGAGTCCGGAGTCGATTTAATTTTGAAAAAGGGTGGAGTCGAGTCGGTTTTTTAATTTTCAGAGAGGTCCAGCCACTTTTCAAGGATAGTAGAGTTTGAGTCACAAAATTTTCCGCACCAAGTTCTGAATTTTCACCCCGCTTGTGACTTCAATCGCTTAAAACAAGTTCACTCATTTGGCACTTCCACATCACCAAAAGCAATTGCAAACTTCGAGAGTTTTTTAACTGCACCTTATGTTTTTTCCAATTTGGGTATTAGTTTCTAAATGAACTTCAACCTTCAACCTTCATATACCATCTATAATTAAGATGCTGAAGGAATAAAAAAACTCCAAGGTACGAAGGAATTTTTCTCATTTGACAAATTGGTATCCTAACTGAAATGCTGTTTTATATTAATTTTCCTATTCTACAGGGTTAAGCGTTAAAATGGAGAGAATCAACAACAAAAGCTAAATCAGCCCTTTGCAACGTGACCATTATTGTGATTAAAAGGATTACAGGAAAGTTCAAGAAGAAAAGAATAAATCTGAAATCATATTTGTAAGTGAATTGAAACTACAACCTATTCCCATTTACTCTTCTCAAAGGTCAAATTTTTCAGAAGCCCAGAAGGATGAGTTAATGAAACTCTTCTATGATATTGAAGTGTTTAGTCGAAAGCTTTGACTGGTTCGCAAGAAAAACGTCAAGGTTCTTCCTCATCCTTTTACACAATTTCCATAAACTTTTTAAAAAATTTCGTCTGCTGCACTGAAAGAAGTTTTAAAAAAATTGATATAACTTAAAACTAAATTAGAAGAGGACCATCGTAAGTATCTAGAACATTGACCAAGAAGGTGCAATTGTAGTTATGATCTTTACATCCAAAGACAAATTTAGGCGAAATTTGATCGGCTTTTTGCTCTTAGCATTACTAAAATCAGACCTAAGAGGAAAATATAAAGGAAATTAACATATGCTATCAATTGACTATTCATATTTTTAAGAAACTACAATTGCATTGCATTGAGTAAATGAGTATGACACTAAGATGTAAGTTCACTGTAGCAGAGTTTGAATTAAAATAATAATTTGATAATTAGTACTATATATATACTAAATATATATATATATAAGTTGAACGAAATAATAATATATATTGTTACATATTATATATAATTGATAAAATAATAGCAATAATATATATAAGTTTATATAGTTTATCTTGTATTAATTGTATAGATATATATTCATATAATAAATGTAATATATAATAATATATATATTATATAAATATAAAATATAATATTATTATAATAATTTATATATATATATAGTAAATAATATAATATTATATGAATATATAATATAAATTTTGCATATTTAAATTAAATATTAACCTATATTACTATATAATAAAATTATATAATAATATAAATTAAATATATAATTAAATAATTAATAATTATTAAATATATTATAACATATAATATATTAATAAAAATTAAATTACAATATATTTAATATAAATAAATTATATAAATATAAATAATAAATAATTAAATATATAATTAAATTAGATAATATAGATACATATTAATAATAATAAATTATAATAAACTATAATTATAAATCTATTTCAGTATGTAGCGGTATTCAATAAGCAATAATCTGATCGCTAAAGCATAGGTAGTGATAGCATACTTTGAATTAGAAGCACAGTTTATAGAGAATTTTTGATTAATAATTTAGATAGAAGAAAAATAGATTCTAACTACTTTATTAAAATTTTAGCTGTAAAGCACAAATAAATTCGTTTCTTTTTATCATGAAAACCTTACTATCAGGTGAAATGGTATAGTGATAAGTGACTAAAAATTAATAATATTATATAAATATATAATATTAACAAATAAAATAAATTTAAAAAGTAATTTATATTTAGAAATATTAATGAAATCATTTTAATAATGATATAAAATATTAGTGTGAGATAAATCAAAATGTTACCCCTTCAAGAGTGGATTGATATTGATATTCAACCTTTTTTGATCATTATTAATATTATTTAATTGTTAGATTAAGTACTAATCGGTATAAAGAATAGGAATAATCGGTAAATAATAAAATTTCTTCTGTGTAAAACTATTGAAAAGACTAGGTGGGAATGTCGGCAACGTTAATGTACATAAAATAATAGTGATGGTTTATGTGTCGGAATCGAATTATGTAAAATGATGAATGGGGAATAAGAGAATTTTGTATATTTCTAGTGTTATTCAATATATAGATAACAATATAATAAATATTTATCAATAATTAATGTCTAGTTAATGATAACAGGTACATCATAGATTGAATGTATTGGATAATTACAGTCTACGGTTAAAAGTCATGTGTTTCTCCGATGTATAAGAGAGTTCGCAAATGTAAAGGTGCAAGGATTTGTAAATTTTAAAAATTAGTTAATAATAGAAGATTTTTTAATGTGGGTCGAGCTTATGTTTTGATGATCTAATAAATGTAGCATATGTATTAAAGGTAAATATCGCCGAATTAGAAAATTATTACTAAGTTCTGAAGAGGTGAGTTATTAATTATAAATATAATTATTAATGAGAATAAATAAATTGTATGTTAAATTTGGTTTTAAGTATGGAAAATGTAGGTAATAAATTAACTATAGTAAAGGAAGAGATAAGAGATATACTGATGTAGAAAGGAGAGTTATAATGTGAGATTGATAAAAGGTAATTATATTTAATTTATATTTAGATTTTACATTGTTGTATTGGGCATCACAATATTATTGATATTAATAATATATAATGAAAATAATATAGATGAAGAAAATAGATTATGTATAATATAATAAAATAATGAGAAAAAAATGTAAATTAATTATATAGGAATTTGTGAATGAAAATTCTTAGAAGGGGAATTACGTAACAATTACGTCTGAATATAATCAATGAAAGTAATTAGAATTAACAATTCTATCAATTTTAAGATTAATTCATTAAATTGAAAGAATCAAAAAGAATTCAGTGATGATTCAATAAAGTAACCAATTGTAAGCTAACCAATTGCTAATGTAATAAATAATAATAGTAAGATAGAGTTTATGAACATAATAATAATTGAGATAACAAGTTAGAATTGTTAATAATTCCAAAACTAGATATGCTACATTATGAAACTAATACGGTAATTAAATTATATATTAATTAAGTGAACATCAAAGAATAGAAAATGGAATATATGGGTTATGCCGTATTCCCATCTAATATAGTACGGAATAGTTTTTTCGAAGTGAGTTGTGTTATTATTTATATTGGTAGAGGGTTTTAATAGTGTGAGGAAATCAAGATAAAATTATTTTTGAATGCTGGAAAGTTGAGTTAATGTAATGGGTTAAGAGAAAAGAATAGACACAAAATTATCATCCTCATATCTGTACCAAGTAACATAAGTGAGAAATATAGGAATATATAATAATAATATTTTCAAGAAATATCCTGTATTACAAGTATCCTTATAGGACTTTTCCTCTCCTTCTGCATATATCTTAATGTTATCTCATCTAATAGTTTATTTGTTTTATACAAAAAAAAAGTGTTATGTTTAAAATTCAGAAAAGCGTTGGATACCCTGATGATTATTTATCTAAGTAGCGTTAAAGTTAAGGTATTCAGTTATGTCTTTATAATTCAGATAACTTAAGAATATCCAAAACAGTTTGTATTATTTTAATGCTAGTACTTATATCCTAATCTAAATTAATACTTATTAACAAAATATTTTTTCTTCATAAATGAAAAGATCTCTAATATGTTCTTTTCTTATTTTCACCTTCCTCTCTTGCCCATAACCAAGATTGGGGGGTTTTCGATTTGGTATTTATCAGTAAATCAATGTTATGTCAACTAAGGTGTCCCAACAGTGTAGCATACGCATCGAGAAAAGAAAACTAAACAAGTCAGGTTAGAAGAGACATGAGTAAACGTCGAACCAATCAGCGTAATAGCCTCATCAGTCTCCCATTATCGTCCTCAACTCTCTGTACCCACTGAAATTATTTAGTTGACTGAATAGAAACCTAGTGCTCGTCACACCCGACCATGATACAATCCATCCCTAGGGCCCTCCCCAATAGGAAACTTTTTCGGACGGATACACCATCCTATGGTAATATGTTTTCGATACAAATTGTCTGAGTGTGTTTAAATCATAATCCCCCGTTGTCCATGTTGAATGAGGCACACATATTCAGAACCTCTTGCCGGCTCCCATATCATTATATAGACTCTCCTGCCACAATTCGTTCCTATCATGCTTCGCTCTCCTCAATTAACAATCTCATCGGCTCTCTGCCAAAACCTCATAAACTATTTCTCTCTTGTAATCATGTATCTGTCGTTCTCTCAACAGAGATACAAGTTATCTCACCTTTCTCTCGGTCACGACCAGCGACCTCTGGATTAGATATCTCTTCGCCACACACTCTCCACGTATGACTATCAGAATAGTACACATACCGACTTTCATAGTTCTATTACTCTTTACCACATAAAGCTTCATCAAACCTTCTCTACATAGACACCTGTCAGATATCTTTATATACTCTATGATTTTAATTTTAACCCCTTTTCTGGTCACCCATCACACACACACCTACTTTCCTTAAATTACCGAGTGTGTTTCTTTATGCTACCCTTTTCTTGATGAATTCTGTAGTAAAGCCACGATCCTAAGCTCTCTCCAAATATATAAGCAAATGAAGCCTAATCACTCATGTTATCCTTAATGAAACTTGGGGCATTAAAGATTACATGAAATTATAAGTAACATTATTTCTGGATAATTCGTCAAGATCTACATAGTTCCTCCACCTACCAAATGTCTGAACAATAACACAAATAGTTATACAAACATACCAACTTCCCTTAGTTGTACATGCTTACAATAAGCGTCATCAGGACCCATATAATATCACCAGATGGGATACACCTTGCTACCAACTGATTTTAAGTTATTAGCACCACTAGAACCTCGCATGACAACTTCGACTATATTCTTCTGACTTATCTATCTCTCTCGCCAGATTAGCAGATCCCGTTCCCATTTTTCTCAATATTCTCGCTAATTCACGATACCCGTTATTTATTCTATTTTTAAAATCCTGTCAGCGTACGACTCGTATGCTCCTATAAGCCTAGATACATAATCATAAACAATCACATGTGCACACTGAAGGTTTTAGTATCTAGCCTCCTCACTCACAACCACTAAATCACCAATACTACTATAATCTTACTTTAGTACTGTACTAATACCCTCCATATTTTACATATACCAAACATGTCCCAAATAATTTTCTCCACCTAGATTCTGCTCCCATATTCCAATTCTCTTACAAGAATTACAGCCAACAGACGTAGCTCCGATGCTATATATATCGAACATTGATTAACAATATAATATATAATTAATATTTATTAAAGATAAATGTTCTTATGTTTAAATTAATTTGTTCATCAAATACAACGCAGTCATCTCATCCAATATTGCAATTAAGTGGTTGTTCTATTTAGATTAAAATACTATCTTCCACTCCCATTACTACTGGTTTAGATAGGTATCTTAAGTAATTAAGTACACTTCCATTAGTTTAATATTATAGTATATTTTACAATATTATACTAGCAAATTATATATACTTTTCCAGTTGAATATATGATATAAATAATAAGATATGGTTGCGAAACTCTTATCATCTTTATGTAGGTAGATTCTAGAAGCTTGTGTTTCGCTTGAGCAAGAAAATTTAGATATTCACTGTAAATAATCAATTGAGAGATAAAAAAATCATAGACGCCGGTTCCATTCGCTATTTTGGACCTAGATCTCCTCCATATATATGCAAACCCCAGCGATTCTGCCATTTTTTAAAATCTTCAAACTGAAAGTTTTGGAAATGTTTCCTTTGTTACCATAAGTGCTCGTCCATACTGCGCAGAATCTAGAGTTCCCTTACGATTATTTCTGATGCTAGCCTTATTGTTCATTCCCCATAATTCTTTAGTTGTTAAAGTAATAGATAGCTTGTGTATGAGGTCATACATTTGGAAAGATGAGTCGTGAATAACATTAAAACTGAGTTATAGCATTGTTTGGGTATTGACATCCGTGAGACTACAATCACAAATCATACAGGGGAGAACCAACAGGATTACAGTGTCCAGATTAATGAGTTTACATTGCAATCTCTTATATGTGGGATATAAGATATGAGTAATAAACATTTGAACTGCTGATGTCAATAACTTCGCTCAATATACTATAAGAAATAATATCTTTATAACTATATATATACGTAGAAGAAGATAACTTGTAATTTCATGGAAGTTAAATAAATACACTCTAAAAATATCGAAAAATCAAAGCTACTTCACAATATTCAAGTAGTCTTTTTTGGCGACACTCAGAATAAATTCTATATATTCTTATTTATTAAATATGATATAATAATAAACTATCTAATTTTAATTTATTTTTCCTCAAACAGACTATTATATTTAAATAATAATTAATATAATATAAATTACGTGATAGTTATCATTTCGTACAGATAACTAGCTTAAAATGTAATAGTAACTAGTTACACTAATTTAATCTTTCCTTCTCTTATCTATAGCTGATATAGGAGCAAATAATTGTTATAAACTACTTTATATACTTCAGGCCTTTATAATGTACTTAACATTATCTATTAAATTTTCCAAATCATGTTTCGCAATCATTTCCTCTGAAGTTCATAAAGATATTCTACCTGTCCTTTCGTCTTCTATCCTATATTATAATATTAAAGAAGAGTAGCTTTAATTGCTCACAATATAATGTAAATTTCTAGAGTGTTGTATCATAATAGACATCATTACTTGCAGAAATATAGATTAAGCCTATTTTATTTCTTTATTCAGTATTTATTTGTGTCTGAGTTTAAATATTATGAATATATTACAAAAGATAATTAATGAATAATCTACTAATAGCGAATATATAAATAATCACGTATATAAATAGGATTATAATTTTACCATATTGAGATAAATTTTTAATTTAAATCTAAAATTTAAACTAATTAAAATAAATTTATATTTTTACAAAAAAAAAAGTAATAATTATAATAATTATTTTTTTATTATATGATTATAATTATAAGTTTATATTTCATATGGAGACTTAAGTAAGTATATTCTAAACATCTCTTGTGTGTGTTTATACCCTAGTTATCCCGAGCTAAAGTATGCAAGCTCATCTGAACTGAAGTCGGCAATTCGGCCGGGTTATTTTATACAAGTAATTCAAAATATTTAGGCCACAATACGTCCTTTAACCTATTTACATATTGGCTAGGCAATTCGTTCTTCTCCATTCCTTTTTTTACTGGTACAGTCTGTAATGCACTTTCTTTCTTTTTAATTTCACTACCTATTTTAACTTACCTACTTTCAAGTTTCAACTTATGTGCTTACGGCCATTTCGATCTTTAAATTTTTATTATAATGGATATATGCTTATTATAGTGAGCTCTATAATTAGTGAAGAAAATTTAATATGTTGGTAGTGTTAAAAATACTCGAGCAAATTTACTAAATACACTTAAGACTATTCTCTAGTTTTGGAAGCAAAGAATTATTATGAGATGAAGTTTTTCAACCCTTTTCCGGCTAAAATCTCTTCCAATTTGGCATGGCTAAAGTAAAACTTAAAAAATTTACTATCGAAAATGCTTAACACAACCTCCAGAGTCCGCTCTATTCGAAAGATTAAAGATAAATTTTAGCACGCCTGTAACCAGTTTGATAGTTTCATTGTCGTGTGTAAATAAAAATATAAAATACTATGAAAAATTTTAGACAAGAAAACATTTGAGGCATTCATTCCTTTTTGTTTATTTGAGAGAATAAAGTATGACCTAGGTCTTATGCTGAATAGAGGTTAAGCGCCTTGTGTTCGAAGGTGATCTTTGAAGTGCTGAACCGGTAACATAGAGTTCATGTTGGTATACTGTCTGTCATGGGGCTTGGTGTAGAAAGGTAATTAGCTGGATTGGTGAAGAGAGGTCTGAAGGAGGGTTATTAGGAGATTGTTTCATTCTTTTAGGAGAAGTGCTATATAGTCGTCCTGTTAATTGGTTCTGGGTGTTATTGTGTGTAGCTTAAAAATGAGGTATTACCCGTTTTTAATCTTATGTATATTTCGAGTAGATATTGAGGAGTGTAACCATTTGCCGGATAGAATTAAGAAATGGGTTAGATTAAAGAATTGAAATGACTGAAACAATGTCATAAAACTCAAATGAGTTTATTGATTAAAAAGAATAGGTATATCCCATTATTAGGTTAAGAAAGTTCGTATAAATAAATGATTGAATAGTTATATCATTGTGCCAAAACGGATAATTGAATGCATAATTAAAAATCTACTCGTAGAAACGGTATTGGTTGAAAAACGATTCATTAGTGTAACAAGTACATGGAAAGCATGTGTCGTTTGCATAAATTATATTTATATACAACAATACACCTAAAATTAGGAAAATAACCACAATAAGAGAAATATTATGTCCACCTTATTAAGCATAAATGGATTGGAATGGAATTAAAACATAAGAGGTGGTCTGGTTCAAAGTCCCGGTGAGAGCAAAAAGTAATTGACCAAAAATGAACATCCCAGGTTATAAATCTGAAGATATTCTTTCAATCTGTGTCTTAATTCAATATCATATCGAAACCCTTCTCTCCCTCTGATGGACCGAGAGAGGTGTGAGGGGTAAGGTTGCTGTACAAGCATTCGGAGTAAAGAAAGGATGGCGAATTAGTAGGAGAATCGATAAGTAAAACAAAATCGTCGAAAAGATAAAATAACTCCAGCCTAGTAAAATCAGTCCCCCTCATGATATTAACATTAATTTAGTGAAACGTAGAGCTCGATTCAATGGACAGAAAAATAATTCCAATCCCTAGGCAATAAATTACAATAATAATAGGAGATATGACTAGTACGAGACATACATTCAACAATTATGGTAAATGATATTAATTCGTCATATGTATAGGGTTCATCCCACTGCCAATGAGATTGAGTGGCCACAAAACTCACCATTGCCCCCATACATAAAACACACTCGCATCATTCTTCTACCTTAATTCTCAAATGAAAGACACGCTTTATTAACTTTCGCCTCTACTTAAAATACTCAATACAATTTCATCATCACTTAATCAAGACTAAATTAATATCAGAATTAAATAAGAATTACATCACAGTAAACTTCAATCCTAACTTTCACTTTAATGAGTCTCACCTAAATGGCCGAGGATTCGATGATATAAATGATGATTCCCAAAACATCACAATCTACACGTTGAACATCCGCTAGATATAAATACCAAAATCCAATGATATCTTTCATTCCTTTCCACAATGATCTCAAACGCATTAACTCAAGTACACTATATAAATCTTAACATTATATTACTATAATCTTTTGGATATATTCATTTATTATATTAAAAGGCAATGATATTACTTCACTTTATTAATATTTCGTTATTCAACAACCTAGTAGAACATGAACCAACATAAGAAAATTGTCTATCTGAAACATTAGAACTTATAATAAAATCATATAACATTTTACAAATAAATATATCAAAATCAAAAAAATTAAACTTACCATACTAATAAGGGTTGTTAGGTAAATACATACCTCATGTAAGACCTTAGCGGACTGCACTTTAGACTTAGTCCCTTTTACATTCACCAACTAAGAATATAATAGCACCAGCCACCTTCCCTGCCATTTCACAACTATTCCTATACTTAATCAACTTCAATGCTATAGTATATCCAATAGTTTGACCCTGTCTTCATCCAACAATAACAATACAACCTCAACATAAATTTAAACTCAGATCACAAATTTAATGACTCACAGCACTGTTCTCGAGATTCATCTTAATGCAATTAACTATCATCAATGAGGGGACGTGGTTCGCACTCATAGACTCAATAATATCGACTTGATTGTAACTTGTATTCGTAAATCAGTTTTTTTTAGTTCTTCCGCAAAATAGTCCCTCCTCTCTTTCTATTAATTAATTTATATAAAAACAGAACCTGACCAAGAAATACTGCTTCCTACACAACATTATCTCTCTCCTCAATTTACCTCTCTTACACGGAACTCCACCACTTATATAGAAACCCAGAAAATACTATTAATACCGCTATGACTTCTCCACACCTAGTAGGGCACCCTCCACTCCTCTTCCATTCTCCATCATTCTAACACCATTTTCCTGCCATCCCCACCTCGAATTCTTGTCATAACCCCCATTCCATATACACATTGAAATTTAAACCAAGGGAGACCATAACACACCCTTCTCCATCCGATAATTCCTAAACCATCACATTGACACCATGTTTTACACACGCTGTCCACTATCGTCATACATACTGTTAATTTCCATTCAGAAGCTTCACCACCAACACCATATTCACCTAATACCTGCCATAAAGCTTCCCTATTAACTCTATCATAGCGCTTTGTAATGTAAATACTTTCTTCTCCAGTAAAATATGACCTCCAAGGTCCATAAGAGATAGTGAGATTTTTGTAATTCTGGTCTTCATCCCTCTATTTTTTCTCTCACAATCATATTGTTCATATTGCTATAAGATTTTGTAGCCTACCACACACATGTTTTCCTACATAACCAGCTACATCGGGATCCGCTATACTGTTCTTCACCAATTTCATCCCTAGTCACTACGAGCGCACTCTTCGACCAAACATACCAGGTCTTAGAAAAATATTTTATGGCATTCCCTACAAACACAATACAAATAAAGCCTATGTTCTCACAATTATATATTATCAGTAGCAAGTTGCCCCTTTCTATTCAAAAGTTTACTCATAGCTTAAATTTAATTTCGTATTGAGATTACAAGAAGTAACTATATTACCGCTCATTTCTCAGAACTCGAATCATCCTAGGAGTATTCTACATATACAGAAATTTATCCCTCTCTATTTATAAACCAGATTAAGACTATAATTTATACATAGCTTTCCAAATTCAAAATCATTCACCATCTCCGGCCTCGCTCTTGTATCTATTTCAACTTAGTTATTATTTCGAAATCGGAATTACTTACTCTGCAGATAATTAAAATTAATTACAAAACCTATCTTCAAACTTCTCACCCATAACCAAAATAATTTTAACTACCACTCAATTCTTACTAATAAACTTAATCCAATCCCCAAATATTATACACTGTATATCATCTAGTTCTTTGACTCGTACCCCTCATCCATAAAATCTCACACATCCATATTCTACTAACCACTCATTCTCTCTAACGTCCTGTATGAAAACCTTTGTATCATAGCTTATTTAAAATTTATGTATGCATATGTTTAACTGAATTGTCTCTTTCACAACATCTGCTCCTCCAAACATTCTGCTATTTGCAATAACAGGTAACATTAAAGAACACATCCCCACATCTCTATTTTGATATTTAAAGCAGAGTGCCCTCCTTTTATTCTCAGTTCTTAACTAGTCCCTTCGCGGACTTTCTTCCAAGAGGCATTCCTTTTCCTATTATTATTCCTGCAAGTCTTATCTCCTCAACATAGTAAATACCACCAAACTGTATCAGTTTTACCTTTGTGTTCAAATCGCTAGCGTATAAACACCTTTTAAGTATTTGCTTTTTCCATTCGGATAATTTTTAACCTAATTCCAAGCATCTTTCTTTTAACACATTACTATTCATTCGCTTTTTTACCGTAGTATCATCTCATACCACCGCATTCTTTAATTTACCATTTTGTAAACGGCCTCATACAAACCTCAATTATTTCCACGCAATTCGTCGTTAACATTCTTACTTCTTACATTTAGTGGCACATCCACATTCAGACGTGAAATCGCTCCCTTTGCCACTACTGTAATCGAACCATTGCTGCCTTCATTTGCCCCCAGATTGTTTCAGTATCGAACATTGGTAGATAAACAATGTCAACCGATATTACTAACGAGCGCTGCTTACAGATAACCCAAATGCCAAATATTAGCATAACCTATACTTAAATCGTCTATTTCTCAATTGTTCATAAGATTAATTTCTCACTTCTGTTAATTTTTAATCCTATTTCTGCTATATTCCATAGAGCTTTCCATCACCTATCCATCTTCATATCCCCGATAGCTCCACCTCACTACTTAATATATTGTATTCATTCCCCAAAATAGAACATTCGATAATAGATACGAATTAAATAAACATTAACCGTAAAATTCTCTCACTAGGCTCTTAACATTATCTAACAAAAACATCACATTCAAAGTAACATCTCCTTGCAGGTCACCCATACACAAACCAAATTCAATGCATACTTTTCACTTCGATTACCATCTTCTACCTACACCAGATCTCTAGATGATACTTATTGGATAAGTGTTTGTGTAAAGAAAAGACAAGGTTGTATTACTTAACACAGAGCAACCTCTCTCTTTAATCACAGAAATCAATGCCAACAGTTTGAATCTTCTACCATACTCCATTTCGTCTGCCCCTATCTGGGGCATCTTTTTAACCCATCTTCTTTAAACCATATTCTTATTTTTAATTTGCTGTATTCACCTAGAAATCCACACGACAGTGCAGGTCCTTCCACAAATATCAACGTATCAATCAATCGCTAAAATCCCGTGAGTTGACCCCAATCCAGCACAAATGATTTCATATTGACAATAATGATCCTCTCCTATATGGAGAAAAGAATCGAGGTAACTGTCAATGGTAACGATTCGCGTCGTTAGAGTATGGACCATACTGTCACATGAAACACCACTAAAACATCATTTGAACACGCTTTTCAACTTAAATTATTAAACCATTAGAATTATAGGACTCACCCACACACAAAGTCTACCATAGGCTTTGTAGCGCACAGGTTCACTCACACAGAAATTGCAAGCTCCTTGCTTCTTCACATCTCAATTCCTTCCACACCAAAAGCGGCTGCTACTCATGTTCAACATCACAACGCGATCGTTCTCTAACTCGACACTTACACCAATATTATATCGATTCATCTTTGGTTTTCAGTCACAGCGAGCAAAATCACATTTGACTGTCTCTTAAATAACACCATCACCGTGCTTCCATGCTTCTCCCTCATGCATGTTAAATGTACCGTAAAAAACGGACATTCCAGTGTACCATAGGTTGTATATAATTAAATATGAGAGGCAAAAGTGAACTGTGAGTATTTTAAATCAAAGTCTACCATTATAAGAGTAGTTAGGTTTGCCAAAGCTAATTAAAGTATAAAAAATTGCAATCTATTCATAATATTTATTACGGTATTGCATAATAAAAATAATATTAGAATAATGAGAATAATACCTAATGACTATATTCGTTTCAATTATAGAAATGAAAATATATAATATTATATATATATATATATATATATATATATATATAGTATAATAAAGCTTCGGTACTGAAGTAATAATATAATAATAATGTTTATAAATTATAATAATAATTTAGATATATTATAAATTAATATGTATATAATTCAATGTGTAATCGGAATGTATATAATACCAATCGCAATACTGATGTCAATACTAATAATAATAAATGAGAATGCTTTGTTCAGAAAATAACAATACAAGAGAAATTAATACTTCCGTAGCAAATATATATATATATAATATGAATAATTTATATATATTATAATATTATTTATATAATATATAATATATATAATAATTAATTAAAGTTATTATATATATATTATATATTATATAATTATATAATATATAGTATATATATATATATATATATATAATATATATATATTATCATATATTATATATTATAATTATTAATATATTATATATATATAATATATAAATATATATTAATATATATATGAATATATGATATATAATAATTAATATAATATAAATATGATATATGTATTAATTTATATATATATATATATATATATATATATTATATATTATATATAATTAATTATATATATATTATATTAATATATTAATCATTATTATATATATATATGTAGATAATAATAATATTATATATATTTAATATTAAATATATTATTATATATATAATTATTAATATATATATATATGTGATAAAATATAATATATATACATTATCATATTATTTAATATCAATACTATCATACTTAATTATTACGCTACTATTTAGTCAAATTTAATGTATGCATTCTCCATTTACAGGATTATCATCTTGCCTTTTTCGTTAGCAAATTTGTTATAAAATATATCTATTCGTAATACTATAATTTTTTTACGGTGAAAATAATTTTCAATCATATGCAAGTGAATTGACTAAGCAAGATTTAAACTAAACGCTGTTATTTGGAATACTGGGTATTAAATGCTCTTTCGTAGATGTTGAGTAATGGATTTAGAGTTATAATGAATAATTCTAGGATAGGTGGTAAGTCTGTCAGTTTTTAGCTTCTATATAAAATAGCGATTTAATATAGCAATATTCGAAGATTTAGTACATTTAATATATATCATTAGACACAATGAAAGGATAATTTTATATATATAGTTAAATATATGTCATTGTGTTTTAATTGTGTAGACCATAGGTTTTAGACTATGATCCCTATTAAACCAGCTCTTCAACTAAGAGTCAATAAACTAGTACATTTGTTAATATATTTATAGAATGTAATTTTTATCCAAAATTTTAAAATTTTGCAATCGCCTTGGGTGTTCTTTGTAATAATTTGACTCGTTTCTGTCAAAATTGATCGTTTAATTTCTCGTTTTCCGGTTAGGATGTCTGATAAGAAATAAAAACTTTCATACATGAAATAATTCGCTGTCATGCAATAACTTGCGGCCTTTAATTATATTTTCTGTGACATACTTATTCTAGTATATTAATTGAACTAACGAGTTTCGGAAAATGTCCGCATATATATGAAATTACCGTTTTTTGGTCAGTTCTTAGTTTAGATACATTCTTTGGCATGGTTAAGTTTAAAGTTATTTTTCAATTTTTTTCTTTTGGACAAGAGGTTCTGAAGAAACCCATCAAAAGTTTGGAATTTGTACCTGACACAAGCACGAACAGCGCTCTTATACAAATTAAAATATATGCAATTGAGCCAGAGGTTCTCAATATATTCAATTACATATCTGCATATTTCTTTTAAATTATAGTCATGAAATCTAAAATATCTATATTCAAGTAATTTGGTTCCCATTATTGACAGACATTATATAAGAGAGATTTCATTAGGAAGCTCAAGATTTTTTCAATAATAAAAATACCTACATGTAATAATGTAATCTGCTCTACTCATTATTATCTTCAGATATAGAGTTTAAAGCTCATTATAACAATAGTATTTCCTAAATTAACCATCTTATATGTTAATAACGACTTTCATTACAAGTCTTCTAATCCATTTCGTAAGTTGTATATACATGACCACCTTATGTTTACCCACATTGTGTTTTATGACAGTATATATCTTTTGAAGAAAGATTCTAAGCATACGCCCAACGATGCGTAGGAGCCCAAGAAAAAATTATATAAGAGTTACTGAGAGCAAAGCAAAACATAGTAAAGAATAACCGCTCTGTTTTTAAATCACAGTACTTTGTTGGCCAGCGTCTAGAAGTCCCACTTATAAAAATTAAGGAATTGAGCTATAGAATAAAATCATAATGTATGAAATATGCTATAGATATAGGTTGATCTCACTCTTATTTCTTGTTTGTCATGAGGCCCTGAATATATATTCATTGTACGTGTAAGCATTATTAGCAGCTATTATCAAATACGTTTGACCCCGGCAACTGCTATTCTATTGAATAAATTTCAGTTTGCTGAGAAGAATTTCGCACTGTTTCACTCGCTATGTTCTTTACTCTAGTATGATAACTAAGGATTTTTAAATAAATCTATTAAAAAAGAAATAAATTTGTTACGGTGTCTTCTTTGTCTAACAATATATCTTTTGTAATTCTGTTTAGTTCTATATAGAACTTATTCTGTGTAGTTATGGTCTGGAATGTCAGATTGATAATCAGTTCATACGTAAATCTATCTTTTTCCCCAATTTCTTTCACTATTCATACCTTTTATTACCATTCTACCCATGAATTGATAACTTCTCTCGTTTTTGTTTATAAAGTACTATTTGATATTAATAAGAAGTGCTTCCGTTTTGCCTAGAATATTATGACATTGTGTAATAACCTTAAAGATTATGTAAAAATTGTGCGTCATAAGTTCTTTTATAATAAAAGTTTAAGAGAACTAATCATATAATAAGAATATTTTACACATTCGAACATGAAGTCCGAGCTAATGTTTAACAATACTAATCGCCTCTTGGAATGATATATACCAATCATTGAGGAAAGTTCTTTAATAACAAGCAACTAACGTCTATTTATTGTAGTTACCATTTATATCCAGAATATATTTTAACTTTATCTACTAATTTGAGGAGATAGCATGATACTGTATATCTAGTACAAACTCTAACATAATGATAATTTTAACTTATAGTATCTAGCGTATCAAATAACTATAGCATCACTGCATAGTAATATGCGAACGGTAAATTTTCTAAATGTTCTAGTCATTATAGTATATTCTGCCATACATGCTTATCCTCGAATGTCAGCAATTCCAATATATGTATTTGCCATGCTTCAATGATCTGTATTAAATCTCTTCTGTTGTAATCTTCTGAATTTACTAAACACCCCCTCCAAAAAGCTCTCCCCTAGAGAAGAAACACACAAAAGACGCATCCTAGACTGTTAGAGTACACTAAATAGTCACGTGTATTCTCAAAAATTATTTTCCCATTTCATAAATGATTTTCGTTTCAAAACCTAAGGAATTTGGTTGATAAAGTACTTACTTTTTATCTGGTTATTTAAATATTCTCTTAGATAATTAAATTAATAAATCATATGTCTGATATTTTGATAATCCCATTTATTTTGACATAATAAGTAGGTCTATCTACTATAGTTATAGAGTTTTAGTCGCATTCAGTAACCTTACAAGTAATTGTATCATACTGTGGCATAGAGCGTGCCTATCAAGGAAAGTATATCTTATTCTTTGATGCTGTCAGTGTTTAAAATACATAACTAATCTTGAATGTATAAATAATTGTTATTTCTAAAGACCGTGTTATTCTCATAATTGAAACCATCTACCGTCTGAAATCTGAAAAAGAATCGACAATGAAAAATAGGGTATGTTAAATACGGTTTATTTATTTATTAATTTTTTAAAAAAGAAATAATGTTTTTTCGAGGATGCATATTAATTTCACAGTAATTTACCCTATGTTATTGTTGATTACATCTCAATGACTTTAGTAAATTACTTCAGATTTTCATCCGCAACCTACGAACATAGAATTCATATTGCTTTGTGATAATAGGAATAAAGTTCTAACTCTTGGTATTCCTAGATAAGACACTTCACTTTCCTTTCTCTCTTTGTCTCTTCTGTGCTATTTTACGGTTTTATGTAGCGCCGCTCAACCGTATTTTTCGAACCATTCCATTGAATATGATCAATAACTGCTAAGTCCATACCTACTTGTAATTATAAATAACAGACAAATAGATATGTTATCTACTTTACTGAAATAAACTCAAATTATTTTTAACTATTTAATATTCTATTGTAAATTGATTACCCGGTTGGAATCCCTCTAAGGTATTAATATTAACTCGCTCAATCTTCCAAAGCCTAGATAGGGTCACAGTATGGACAGGTTCAGCTAGCATATAAAAAAAAATAATCAGTTAATATTAGATCACAGACTCCATCAACTAATCTAAGCATGATATTCATTATATTACTATTGCTAAAACTTCTACCAAAATTAATGAAAGATATAAATCAGGGTTGCTAGATGAGTTGAAAATGAAAAGAAAGTCTCAAAAATTAATGTTCAAATAAGGAAAATCTTTAACAATTTTACTTTTTATTTTAAACATTTGAACAAAAATTAGGTACTTGGGAACCCACTGGTGAATGAAAAGATAGAAAGAAATTAAATTATATTTATAGATATATATATGTATATATATATATATATATAGAATATGTATAAATAATATATATATAGATATGTAAGATAGTATAAAAATTATAAATATATATATATATAATATATATATATATATATATATTAACTTATATATATATTAATATATATTATATATATTATAATATATATATATATATATATATAATATATTATATATATTAATATATATATAGTATATATATATATTATATAAATATTATTATAATATATTAATAATATTATCTTATTTCAAGAATAATACAACAGTATAAGTTTTTATAAAAAAAATTATTCCGCCCTCCTATGATTTGCTCCTGACTCCTCTGAGTACGGCTCCAATGTTTAGGCCATGCTCTATTAAATACGTGGCAATTAATATATATATATATAATATATATTATATATAGTATTATATATTATAATATATTATACTATATATATATATATATTAATATATATTATATATATATATATATTATATTATATATTAATAAATATATTTATATAAAAATATATATATATAGATATATTTAATATACATTTATATATTATATTATATATATATTAAATATATATTATAATATAAATATTATATATATTATTAATAAGTGATAATTAATTAAAGAAAAAAAAATTTTCTGGCTACGGCCCTATATAGTATATATTATATATAAATATATATATATTTATATTATATTTATATAATATATATATATAAATAAATATATATTAATAATATTATAATATATATTAATTATTATAATATATTATAGTATATATATATTATATATATATACTATTATAGATATAGTATAATATATATAATATATATATATACTAATATATTATATTATATATTATATTATATTATATACATAATAGAAATAAAAATTTCTAGTGTCTTTAACTCAGGCTATACTATATCACCTATTATATATATATATATATATATATTAAATATATATATATAAATATATATAATGTATGAATTATATATATAATATATATATTGATATATATAATATATTTATATATTGATATTAGTATATATATATATTATATCAATATATATATATATATATATATATATATACTAATTAATATATATATATAATATTAATATTATATAAGTTCATTTAGTTTTGATGATATATTTAGGTCAAATTTCTATATATGTTATAACTATAGCCGGTCAGATATCTGCAATTATATTATATAATAAAATTATATTAAATATATATAATATCATATATAATTAATTAATGTATATATATTATTAAATCGATGATTTTCTATAACCACCTTTCTTAATCATTTCTCAAGTACTGGAGGGTAGTAAGTCGTTATAGCATGCACTGGGAAACAGAAAAGAGTTAGTAATAATTTAATGATGCCGAGTAAAGTACGGAAATAAAGATAAAGCTCAAGCTACTATTACCGCCCGCTTTATTAATTACCTTTGTGTGAGAACTTCGGTTAGCGCTAGAAGTAAGAAAATCCAGCCCTAGAGCTTCACAGACGGACCCTTCACATATATGGCATCTCCCCGATGATAGAGGTTTTGAATCCTTACTTACAATCCCAGGGGGTCTAATAACTAATAACTCCATCACATAAATAGTCGCCATTCACTCTGTATTATATGCTAAACCTTTCATTCATCATTAAGCTGCCAAACACAGATTTCTCTCCTTCAGGAATCTCTTGCTGACTCCTAAATCCACGTTTTCCTTTAGAGTTCTTCCATACCAGCCGGTATCGATTATCCCAGTGATATACCTCAATACCACTATAATAATACACTATTAAAATATCCGATTAACCAACTCAACTTATCATCCATCCTTTCTCACTAACTTGTGAAATTTATATATAACCAAACGATTCTCAACATATTATCATTGTTCTCATACTCATCTTACCCCTTTCTCTACCACCCACACACTCTCTAATCGTTCATTCCTCAGATTATTTATTCTCAATTCTATGTTAACTGAAGTGTTCCTTATATAGAATTAGTTCTCATCTGACATATTGTTCTTTATATCATATATAATTACCTTAATTAATTCCCATTTAATTTCGTCAAATTTTTTAAACTATAAATCAATAAGGTATAACAACCAAACCCTCTTAATATATAATCAATATATATATAATATTAATATATTATATATATATATATTTATTACATTTAATTTTTATAGGAAGATATTTGGTTTAAAACATTTTATGTAAAATATTTTAAAATTTAAAAATATATTTCTTTTTATTAGTATATTAAACTTATTAATTAATATAGAATTAAGTATAAAAAAATTCTTTATTATATTTAATATATATATCATTAATTACCTATTTAATACTAAAATATCTATAAAAAAATATTATAATATATATATAATATATAATTAATATAGTGTAATATTTATAATATTAATATAATTTTATCCATGAGTGGATGAGAGTCGTAAGTCGATATAGTGATAAAGGTAATTTATCCATATAAAGGGTGGAGTCAGGAGTCTACTATATATAATATAGTATAGAAATTTATATATAATAAAGGGTGGAAGTCGGAGTACTCAGGTTAATTTTTCAATAGAGATCGAGTCTCGGAATTTTTTTAGTATATATTTGTAAGTAGTGGAGTGAGAGTCTCGGAAGTTCGTAGAGTCGGAATAAATTTTTTATAATCTCGGACTCCCAACAACCCTGAATAAGGGGTTTTATTTGCCCATCCAATATCTGGCTCTGGCCATATTATAAAGAAAATTTCTGTAGATGTTTAATATTGATACCTAAGCTATAAATCTCTACGCATAATTTTTTTATATAAGGGGTGTGACGTTTCTGAGAAATATCACGTAAAATGAAGTAGAATTTCATATGCATATTTTCAAGGATGATGTATTGTTATGAAAGATTGTATTGAATATGTTTAAGTAAAGAGTTTTTGATGTAATGAAAATTAGTTTGTTTTTATTTTATTTTTCAATTATTCAAGAAAAATCAGAGGTAGCTGTTCTGAGACCTCTTCCCCAGCATTGGTTTTTATACAAATAATCGTAAGGTTATTTTTGTTACTGGTTTTCCGTATTTTATTCCGTAGTCTGAATCTGTTACACTTATTTTTAATAATTCAGGGATGTTGCACACGCCATCCTGTTATCATTTTTATATAATTTGTTATATTTTTTTTTTATTGCTCAACTTCATAGTAACATGTGTCATCTTATTATAGTCAAGGTGTTTATATTTTGCAATAATATAACGTAGCAGTATGTGAAATTATTAATGACTTTTCTAATTTTATTTGCAGTTACAAATCAAAGCGATGGAGGTTCGACTTCTCGGTAAAACGGTAATCATAGGCAACAAACTATGTGAAACCAAAGATCTATTCTCTCCACATCCTCAGCTTATGACCGTAAATCTCAATCCGTCTGGCTCATTAAAACTCAATGTTATTCATCACGTGGAAGTAAGTTACAAATAATCAGAGATATATATATATATATATTATAATATATATAATATATATAATTAAATATTATAATTATATAATATATATATATTATAATAATATAATATTATATATTATATATATATATATTATATTATATATAATTAATATATATATTAACAATATAATATTATATATTAGTATATATATATATTATATATATATATATTATATAATATATATATATTAAATATTATATATTATATATATATTATATTATATATATAAGTATATAGTATATTATATATATATATATATATATATATTATAATATAATATAATAATAATATAATTATTTATATTATATATATAAATTATATTAATATATATTAATTATATTTAATATAATATAATAATAATATACTTTATAATATATAATTATATAAATATTATAAAGTTATTAATAGATATATAATTTATATATATAGTATATATATAAATATATATAATATATAATATAATATTAATATATATATATATATATATATATATATAATTATATACTATATAGTATATTAATTATTATAATATATTTATATTATACTATATATATACTATAATATATATTAGTATTATATATATATATTAGAAGTATTTGAACTTTTTTGTTATGGTTTACTGATTAATATTGTTAAGATGGCTGGAGAGAGTGTGCTTCACTGATTAATATTATTAAGATGCCTAGAGAGAGTGAACAATGCAATCATATTTGATGGATGGTATGTTTTTCATTTGTTATTTAGATCATTAATGGTATATGGTTTAATAATATTTTTATTTCTAGTCTTTAAGATGGTGGATCAAAGTTTAGGGTCTCCGCCGGACCATCCCCAAGGAACATTTTCCTGTTGTGGCTCAATGCAAGTGCCCCTGTGTAAACCGAGAGGAACAACCGCAAATCTAGTTCAATTGTGCATTCTTCTTGAAGTCTCAAATCCATACTCTCACATTCGAAGATTTATAAAATAATTAGAATGTCAATGGCAATTGTTATTTCTTTAAAGTATTATTGTCTACACGATCTATTGATATCTTGTCAAAATAAGTGAATGAAAAGGCACGGATCATAATATTAAAAATGAGTGTATAAAATGGTTGAAGGTTTTAATGAGAAGTCCAAAGCTTAGAAAACTCTCTGTTATTATTGTATAAAGTTAACTAAGTTAATATATTATTTTTTTATAGAAAATATTTGGGAGGAAATAAAAATACAAATAATTATTATATTTTTTAGTTTAGGGCAAATCTAAGCAATAAGAGATGATTACTCCAGAGTATATTTTATATATTATATAAGTGACGATCAAGATAGCAAGTTTCTGAGACAGCTAATGTTTCCTCGCAAAATGAAAGTTCAACGGTAGCCGTAGACAGTTCATAGTCCAATGTCAGTAGTTACAGAAGGTCTATCTCCTGTACCTTCGGAAAGATTAATATCTACTTAAGAAACTGATAGTAATAGTTCCTTGTTGCCGATATTTCAAAGCACTTGGCTTGTCAAAGTAAGGGCCATATGATTAAGTCATGTATGGTTCTTTGGGTATTAAGTCTATTTGAATGTATGTGTTTAATATCGAAAAGTATAAATACATCGTTAGATTTTGATAATTAAGATATAAATTTAAGGTTTTTAAATATAAACGCTATACTATTAAGTAAGTAAATTAGGTATAAAAAGAAACTAATTTGTTAATCTTATTTTCTTTTTATAATTATATTTAATTACCATAAAAATATAAATATGATATACTTTTATAATTAGTCTCCATGGAGATCTCGTGAATGAGTTTCGTAATGAACTGATTAGTAAGTCAATGCCTCAAGTCCACAGTGTTGATCTATAATAACCAGGAATATTCTCATATGTATAATCCGAAAGGAGATAGAAGGTAGATATTAAGAAGAATATATAGATGGAATGAAATGAGATATTCTCAGTACAATGTTTCACAAGCATCTAGTGATTTAGGATTACTTATAGATGTCGTTCAATTCTCGAATCTTTTAATTCTACATCGACTACATATAGCTTCATCTAATTTCTCCCTAAACACTCCCATATTCACCAAATTATTCACAGTACTCAGTCACGAGGTACTTTACAACTCTAAGATTCATCTTTCTCATCTCAAGTATTAAATCTCTATTGACCGCTTGACCGAGAACTCAAGTACAAGGGCAAATTGTGAGTGCAGATTCCTTCAAACAATGTGATTGACTTAACTGATCCTTCAAACACTTCGATAAATGTAATGTTCAATATATATATTTTATAAATATTATAAATTTTGATTATTTTCAAATATTTGTGTAGTATTTATAAAAACTTTTGAAAATTGTTGCTGTTTTTCATTATTATATATTAATAGTTAATACTATTTGATGCTGATCCATTATTTTTGTTCTTTAGGCGTTAGTAGGTATTAAGATACTTGTGCCTGAGAAGACATCCAAGGTCTAATTTCCACAGCTTATCATATCCCTATGAATAAGCTCTGGTGATTTTAGAATTGCATAGATATGTACTGTTAAGGTATAGTAATTTAAGTGATTGTGTTTCATATAAGAATATCTCTTCTGATATACATTAATATTATATGAAAAAATTGAGATCTTCAGAAACTCGAAGTCTTTCTATGTTTTTCATTAAATGGAATTCATAAGTTTCCCTTCACAAAATTGAACCAAACTTCTTGTATCAATTGGGCAAATTTTCTATATAAATATAAGACTATTTCGCAAAAATTGTTTCTTGAACTTTCTGTAAATATCACACAATTATTAAAAGTTTTAAAAATAGTTAGGTAGTAAGTCAGTTAAGTATAGATAGTATGATTAAGTGTAGGTAGTAGTTAGTATGCAAGCATAAAAATAAAACGGAAAGATGTAGTATGCAATAATTAAAGGTATTGTGCTATACTTATACATATATTAAAGAATTGAAATTTTAATTCAATGGAAAAAAGTTTTATACCAATGTCTGTTCAATATGTCATACCTCCATCACTACACTGATACTAGAGGGGTTTCACTAACGCTTGAGAAAATTATACAGTTAATAGATCTAATTCTAATATATTGGTTAATTATATTTATATATATATATGAATATAATATGTTACTTTATATAGCTAGATTGAACCTGTGTAGGACAATCATGAGTATAGAATGACGGATATGTGTGGGTCAGTGCAGTTCAAAGGTAATATAGTTTAGGTTCATAAGATCCCTCGTCCTGTTCCCGTTGGGTGACAATATTCCATAGTCATTCCTGTATATATTTTAAATGGCAGTATGTTCCGATGAGAGATTTGAAATCTCAAAAAAAAATAAAAAATAAAAAAATAAAAATATGCACCCGGTAAACTGCATGGGGATCTCAAAAAAAATATCATCTTTCTCTGTTAGTCGCTGAGTTTTCTCTGCTTATTCTCTAATCAAATTATAGACTCTCTATTGAAATAACCATCTTTTAGTAGAATCTTCAATTCTGATACCCTTTAGAAGGTATTGTCTATTCTTGACACAAATTTTATTTAACCATTGATAATCAAATTTTTCCTTAATCAACTTTTTAAATATTTATGTACATGTGTTCTCTTGAAAACATATTGAAACATAGGTACAAATTCCTGAAACTTTTTATAATTTTGGTATAACATATTATTCTTGAACATATATTTATTATAAATAGGTACATGACTTCTTATAAGTCAATATTATTTTTTTGAATCAGTTATAATGACTCTAACTTTATAAATAGTACAGACTCTTAAAACTTGAGACATTTTTATTAAAATGTATAAGTTTTCTGAAGCAGTATTCTTCTTGAACACACTTCATAAGTTGTAACATAGCTTCTATTAAAACGTTAATGAGTTTTAAATTAAGGTACAGATTGCTGAAATAACAATATTCTCTTTTAAATAGGTTACGGACTGTATTTTTGATAATACAGATATAGCTTTTTTATAATAGATACCAGACTTCACTTGAAAACTAATTTTAATTAAGCACAGTAACATTTTGTGAAAACATTTTAGAATAGGTAAGTAACTTCTTGAACACTATTTTTATAAACAGGCACATGATATATATCTTATGAGAAACAATTTTAATGAATAATGGTAGAACACTGAATTCATATTTTATCTAAAATAGTAGGTTACAGATGTGCTTGATTAAATCAATTTTTAAAGCCAGTATATAGTACAAACTTATTAAAACAGTTTAAAGTATACAGACTTCTTTGATAGATAGTTATTATATTGGATAGGAACAGGACTTCTTGAAACAGATATTTTTTACAACCCGCACCAGAATTAAGTGTCTAAATACACACACGCTCCGCTACAGCACAACAAAAGAATCATTTTTGTCGCACCGACAGTACTTCTGTTTTAATGCGGACCGAGCTCCGCACCGCACTTATAGACAGCCTGAGTTGTTTGTATACGAAAACCTGAACCGTTAACCTGATAATTACGGGTATTATGTGATAACGCTATACACCGCACCCTGGTGATGCGTGATCGGCCAATCACTAGTACATGACTACTTTTGAATATGAGAATTTTATAAATAGTACATATTTCTTGAATATAACATATATTAACATAATTTTATAACGGTAGCCTAGGAAACTCCTTGATAACAATATATTTATTAAATATAGATGTTAATAATAAAATAAATAAATTCTATTATTTAAAATAGGTACAGACTGCTTGAAACATATTTTTAAATAAGTACCGAGTACTTGAAGCCGATATTATTAAATAGGTACAGACTTTTTTATAAACATCGGTGTTTACACTATTTGATTGTAAACATTTTTCAATAGATTCAGACTTCGTTGAGCATTTTTATTTTGATTAGAAGGTTAGCAGGTTGGCCGAGGATAGGCGAAATTAAATAATAGCACAGACTGTCGTGAAAGAGTATAATTTTTTAATATATTATGATAAATATATTTGGAATATTTTAATATAACAGCTGGACAGGAACTTATTGAGAAGTTATTATAATAATCTCCTTGTACAAAATTATAGAGAGATATTTTTAAATATTTTTTTATATTTAGAAAAATTTATTATATAAATAAGGTACAAACTTCTGAATACATTATAATTTTATAATATGAGATTACAGTGACATTTTATAAAGTCGGAATAATATTTTATTAATAAGACCAAGTGTGTTTCGCACGTTAATTTTGAAAAAAAGTCAAGTGATATCGTTGTTGTAGAACAAGAATATATTTATATATTATATTATCTTATTATTTATAATTATTATATTATTTAATTATATTATTATATTATATTATATTTAAATTTATAATACTAATTAATTTAATAATGTTTTTAATATTATTATGATTACTAATCAAAATGAAGAAGTAATACATTTTTCTAAATAAGAGATAATTATATAAGTCACAATGTTTGTATATGAACTATTACTATGATATTTTTTTTCCCTTAATTATTTATTAATCATGTTCTCTTCTAATCCCACATGTGAATAAAAAATATAGTATTTTTACATAATTTATTATCTATTTTATTTATATAGAATGAATTTAAGTATTAGATATATTTGA
The DNA here is from genome assembly GCA_015478945.1 of Trachelipus rathkii. Classification (NCBI taxonomy): domain Eukaryota; kingdom Metazoa; phylum Arthropoda; class Malacostraca; order Isopoda; family Trachelipodidae; genus Trachelipus; species Trachelipus rathkii. Next base: position 49,099 of record JABUQX010126161.1, read on the forward strand.
TAAATATTTAATACAATTTGACTGTACTATATATATTTTATTACTAGTCAAATGTTAGGTATAGGTTTAAATAAAATATATATTATTTTAGGGTTTACCGCCATCCTAATCTCTTATGTCTCAATGCTATGCTATATGAATTATATAATATATATATTAATATAATATATTATATAGTAGTATATATATTATAATATATATATATAATAATTTTATTATATATATTATATATAATATATATTATAGTAATATATATTAATATATATATATATATATATATATATATATTTATATATTATATTTATATATACTATATATTTATATATATATAATATATATATTTATACTAGATAATTTATAATATTATAATATATATAATTATATGTGACTTAGAATGAATCTTAAAATCCTACCTGCTTTTTATTACCTAAAACTCCTAAGTAACTTCTGTTATAATGTTAATTCTTTATAGTAAAGAGTTTATGGTATTGATACTATAATAGCCCCAAATTTCACTATCCCGTACCTTAACTAACTAGTTGCAGAAGCAGGAGAGACTAAAGCTAAAACTCTTTCAGAAGATTAGCTCTATGTAATAATATCTAGATGCGTATTTCAGGCTTATAGAATGTTTTGATTTCTCACTTTAACGCTGAGAATGTGATATTTGATTGTAATATGCTGATTTATTAATCCACTTATATAGTTAGTAATGTATCTAATTAATCGTATATATATAATATATTATTAATATATTATATTATTAATATATATATAGTTCTTATTATAGATATATACTTTAGTACATATATTCAATTATTAATATATATATATATTAATATATAATTAATATATATATATATATATATATATATATATATTATATATAAGATATAATATATATTATTACATTGTCTTTTAATATTTTTAGTGTTTTATCTAATTATAATTTAATAGTAATAATACACATGTTTGTCTTTAAAAATTAAACTATATTAAATAAAAATTCGTAATTATTATATTAATTATTTCATATACATATGATTTACTGTCAGGGTAATTCTATGCAAATATTTAAATGTCCTAATCATCTGAATTCATTTAAAAACTTATATATTAATATATATAATTATATATATATATGCATGAGTGGTGAATGAGATAAGTAATGGTAATGTGTTTTTCTTAAAATTATCATAAGGTTTTCAATTAGCTGAAAGTATCCAAATTAGGTTAAAATTACTATCCTTCGGGTAGCTAGAAATTTGTAAAGATAATGTGATACAAATTATTAATGACATTCTAATATTGCTTTTTTCTTAAGTTATATTGTGAATCTCCTAATAAAGTTAAGAGTTTAATGTTTAATATGCTTTTATTTCTCTATGTAGACATATCGATTTATTTGTATTAGAATATGGAGAAGTTTGATCATTTATATCGCTTTCTTAATCTATATTATTATTTTACATAGTAACAATTGCTGGTTATTTATGATATTAAATCCTTTCTAATATTGTGTATAGTATTGTTTCAGTGATATGATTGTTACCTGTATTTAAGTCTATATGTATATGTGTAACTGTAACGTCTATCGGTAAAGTAAATTATTCTTTAGTAAGCCTTTTATAACAGCATATATGCTCTTATTATATACTTGCTACTGTAATTTTTTTTTTTTTTATTTAAATGATTACTTACGGACGTTAAATTAATCCTTCTGCTTACGGAATTATTTTTAAGATAATATACGTTTTTATAATTAACATGTAATTGATAAGTATGATTTACATTATACATTCATTAATATTTGAAATAATTAAAATGCAATTGTAAATATAGAATTGCTTATTTGATATAACCTAAATAAATAAAACCTCAATATATTCTGTCATTGTAGATCGAATATTGATTGTTCATCTAATAACTATTATTAATATATAGGAAGATAAATATAGTTCTTATTAACTATTTAACTAACGGCAATTAATGTACTTACAAAATAAAAACCAGTAAGAATTCGTCATAGTCTGGTTCTATGTGGTAAAAAAGATTATTTCGGACACCTAACTATCCTACCCTATGTTAACGTAATAGGCTTCAGCAAGCAGTTTGAGATGCTTTTTTCTTATACTTTACTAAATCATTCTCTTACCATTTCTTATTACAAGTAAGTAAATCATTATCATAATATGAATTTAGTATGAGAGGTGAATAACTTAGTTTGTAATTATAAATAGTAGTTGTTGTTATTTCTCTCTTGGTGTAGTATAGGTTACTGTCGTTAATTTACCTATGTAATGAATTACTATTTGAGTGACTCTGAGATGAGATAAGATGGTGATAAACTGTCTTTAGTTAATAAACTCATGTGGCTTACTTATATATTCATCTCTAGATTTTTCTATTACGTTTCTCATTCATAGCTAGACTTTAAATATAGGATTCAAAATGAGTTCTTGTTTCGTGAATAGAATCATATATAACATAAATAGAATTAAGATGTATATTATATATTTATCGCAATTATATAGGACATAACTTTATTAGATTTATATATAATATACAGTATATAAATAATTTACATAAATTGATAAATGTTATCATAAATTTATATAGTATTTTTATATTGTTTACGAGCAAACCTTATATATAATATATATTAAATTAAAATATATTAATATATAGTAATAATATAATAATTATAGGTATTTTATAATTTTTTAACATAATGTATTTATTATTTAATCTTCTGAATTTGATAAAATTTTTGAAAAGCTATTTACAGGATTTATATTATCAAACGATGAAACATTAAACTCTTAAAAAACTTATTTTGTTCGAGTTTGATGTTACTATGTAATTCTGCCCATATTAATGAATAATTCACTTTAAGGTAGTTTAAGTGTATTTCTTCTAGTTTACTAGTTTAGTACAGATGAATTCTTTAAAAGACAGTAATAGACAATTTGTTATTAAATCTTTGTTACTTGAATTATGCAATTTATTTATAAAAGTTATGAAGAACTTATATATATATTGTAGATATTGCGCAAATGGTATATAAATCTCAAATTTTTTAAATGATTGACTGAATTTTTTCCCATATTATGAGATGTTCATTTTATTGAATAAATATTTTTCGTAATGTCATTGTAATGGCAAGTTGTGATTAATATATACAGCGTAATATTAAAAGTTTTATAATATTTATCTACTCTCCATATATTAAATGAATATGTTTACTATCTACGGTATATATAATTATTTATATTTGAATATAGACTTTTCTCACCTATTATTCTTAAGAAATTGTATAAAAACATGTTTAATCACAGGTACTGGGGTTCCTTTGGTCCTCTAAGGAAAAAATTAATATAAAGAGACGGTAAGCATTTATAAAGCTATAAGAGAGGAGGGCATATTGCTCTTGAATTCAAATAGCTCTACTTCCACACGTCATAATTTTTGATACTGCTTATAGACTCCTTCAGCATTAATTATATATTCCTAATTCCACTAATTTATCAAGCTTAGAAAAAGGCATGATAGTATTTGAACTATACGTGACTGCTTTAATTACTTTGTTATTAGAGTTTATAGAAGAGTATAATGGTTGACAAAGTTAACTTAAAGAAAATATTAGCCATTAACTAATATACACCTAAAACCATTTATATATAGTGAATATAAGGCCCGCTACTTAGATTAGCATACAATTTAGTTGCATTATTTTCGTGAGAAACTGTAAGTTAGTCAAAGCTCTAATCTATAGGAAATATGAATTGAAGTGACTTCCTGTGAGAATTTGGAAATAACATATAAACTTAATTTCAGTCTATATTTTATATCTGAGTAGATATACAATTTATTTAATATCTACCAGACTTAAATCTATGGGTGATAGAATGCGTAACCGTTTCATCGTATATCACAATTAAATACCCGACATAGATACTAACAGTACTCTCTCGCAGTTTGGCGCTTAGTCAGTTGGGTAATGGTACCAATAATAGGTAGTATACATAAATAATTAGTCAGCAGTAATAATTTTGTGGTGTTTGTTATGGCAGAAACTGTTCTCTCATATTATCATGTCCACTGGAAGTGCGTATATTTGATATTTCAGTCAGTAGATAGTCGTATTAATTATTATAAAATGAACTCTCACAAAAATATATTATTGCTAATAATTATAAAATTATTAATATAAAACTAATAAAAGCAAAAAAAATAATAATAAACTAAAATATAAAAGATGTATATAATTATTGATAAATTTCAGTTAATTTTAAATGTAATATAATAACAGCTCATTAAAAAATTCTAATATATATTTAATATATACCTGCATGATAAACAATTTTTGTACCCTATAAAAATTACATCTAAATCATGAATATGATAGGAAAGGCACTGACTAACTTGGAAAAAATCAATAAAAAAAAGTCTTAAATCTGTATCAAAAACATTTTTAGAAGCATAAATAATCAATTATCCGTCTTTTACAAACCAATTATATTATTTACTTTCACAATAACTATAAGTTTTATTGATAGAGTGATAATTATTGCAGCGCTATGATGCATGATATTATAGTGTTTACTCCACTACTCCGACATCGTAATCATATCCCCACAGTTATGGGAAACCTATTGTCCGCATGATTGGGATCTATAAAATTAATATATATATATTTCTACATCATATCTATCAGCATATGTATACGTTTATTTATATACTTATATAATATTAGTATATATTATATTTAATAATCTATCAAGATGCTTTCTCTACATGATACCTATAGTATAATATATAATATAATATATATGTATAAATTATTATAATATATATATTATATTATATCTATATAATAATTATATACCTACTACGTATAATATATATATTAGATTAGTTATATTAAGTATAATAAGTTATAATTATATTCATCATATAGTTGGCATATATATATTTTTTTGAGTTAATGATTATTAACAGGATAATCCACCACTCGGATGACTCACTAAAGAAGCGGCTTTAATTAATATAATATATACTTTAATATAACGTTAATGTCTTTAATTTACCATATGTGATATATACTATATATATATTATATATATATATATATATTACTATATATATATAATGACATATACTTATATTCAATATTATATATTATATATAGTTCATAATATAAATATAATTTCATCATATATAATCATAATATAACTAGTTAATAATTAATTATATTATATATATATATAATACTATGATATTATACTAATAATCAGATATATTTCATATACTATATCTTCTATCTATATATTTACTTAACTATATATTCCTTCTTCCATTATTATCTTCCTTAGCAAATCTTCCTATTGCCACTGGGGTCTTCCGATGATCACCCAAAATTAGTCTTGAGATCGAATCAAATATAGAACGCTCTACAAAATGATAATCTAGAAGTGAGAAAAGCGATTAAAATTATAAGTCGAAAATAAAAGATACAGCTCCGCTTTACCGTCTATACTACTACTTCTAGTTCCAGATTATAAAATTAAATTATGGAAGAACTGCATCGCAGTCATGAACAAATCTCACGTGCCTAAACGCTTCATGGGGGACAATAAGCGAGTAGACCTCTACATTATGGAGTAATCGTCTCAACTGCTAAGGTGATCATTCCTTATGGTCCCATGTGGGCACAACATATCTCCTTCTACTACATAATCTCTCACGCCATCACTTATCCTATATACCACCTATTTCTTCTCGCCTCTACTCATATACTCACATTTATCTCTTCCTATTCACAACATCTTTCTTTCCAATCCATATAATTCTCACTTTTTCTTCTCGGTCTCCCAGCCTCAGACTCGGTTCCCTACTACACTACATTTTGACTCGCCATCATAACATCGTAGCGTACTTATTAAACCGAACCGTACTTTAATACATCCCTTCTCTTATCACATAATTGACCATCCTCCTCTCAAAATACTTGACTTTCATTCTTAAATATTCTCTATAACTTCGTTATAAGTATTAAATTATTGTACTGTCCGTTCATTGTTCATTACTATTCTTCTCTATTCAATATTGCCTCCTCCTCTAAAATCTTGACTTCCCTTAAATAGACTTTGTCCGATCTGAACACTATTTTAGATAACTTTAATAGATATCTTAATTACTTCTTAATATCTCTCAAGTGAACCATAGTCTTAGCTACTTACAATCTCATAATAACCACAGATAGTAGTACAACGATTTAAGCTCCTACATGTATCAGACCTAGCACAACCTCAAAGACTCTTATGTTCCCTTTACATTACATACTAAATCGATTTTTAATTGCACCAGCCACCTTCCTAAGATTCATCACAACAATCCTACTACACTCTGCATCGTCCTGATTCCCTATTCTCATCAAACATATAATACCAAATATTTAACTCATAGACTACTTGTTACCGTGACCTAGTATCTACACCATGCTTAAATAATCATTTCACAACTTAGAGGTGTGTACCTCATCTACTTACAACTACATATAAAACTTATTACTACTTATTATCCTAAACGTTATACTTTCAATCGCCTCCTTTTTTTAAGCACACCCGCTAATTCTCGTTCCTCCTAAGATCATCCTCTTCAGTATTCGCTCCCACCACAGAACATATATTAAATCCCTAATTTCCTGCAAAGTGATTAATTAAATATATATGATAGAGATAGGGCACCCTCCTCCACTTAACCTCTCAACTTCCTCCACCCATTTCTAAACACCATTTCCTGCCTATCCCTCACACCTCCGATAATCTATTTATATACACGATTATATTCACTCATAAATATTAAATAAACTCAAAGGTAGATATACCTCGAAATACAGCAGTAACCCTACCTGTCTTTACTATCATCGCTTATCTTAATCCCTAAACACGTATCTGATATATACCTCCTTTGACTAACCATATCTTTAACAGACATTTCACTATTGATCATTACTTCGAATACATATAACTTTATTGATAATTTCCATTATCAAAGAGCCTACCTAGCCATTAATCACTCTAAGTATTATCACTTATCACCCTGCTCACATAACACTTTCCTATTATTAATACCGTCTCATGCAATACGCCTCGTTGCAGGTAATCCTATAAATACCGTTTCTAAGCTACGATTAATTACCTATTCTTCTACTCTCAATATTTTCAATCATTTGTTTAAAATGGTCAAAGATTTGAGCCTCTACCACATCTCCGCTAACTACCACTCCTAAACAGCTGAACTCCTTAGTGATTACTCGCAGACCAAATCAAAGTGCACTATCTCAGTGTGTTCACGTCTAAAATGCACTCTGTTCTGATCTCTAAAGAATCAATATACATAGTATACCTTCCCAACAACACTCAAATAGAATTATTAAGTATTCTCTACATATAATTATCTACTCTAAGTTTCCCTTTATTCTCTTTACGTATTGATATATTATATAATTATATAAGGTTTTTTATTACTGCTCTTCCCCAATCCCTTGGAACGGTTATACTTATAGCTTATAGTAATTGTAAAAAATGTAATGTTTCTTATTTAGCTAATCGATGTGTGAATAAGAGCGTAACATCATACTTGTGTAGTAGATGTACTTCATACTTCGAAGGGTAATAGTTCAAACCTGCACTAGACATTACAAATATAACAAATTAAATTGTTTGCGTTATATTGCACATAATAATAATATATATATATATATATATATATATATATTATAAATATAAATAGTTTATATTAGTGAAATCCCTCGGTAAGTGAGAATCTTATTTTAGCCCAATAATCTCTATGATATATCTGAAGTATATATATATATGTTAAATGAAATAAATATAGAATTTATAAATTAATATTGAAAATTTTTAATATAAATGCTATGTTATATTTATACTAATAATAATGAAAGCACAAGCAAAGTTTAAAGCAATAGTATATAATAATAGATAAATTAATAAATATATATAAATAATTATATAATATATTAATAATATATATATATATTATAATAATTATAATATATTATTACTAATATTAATATCTATATATATTACATATATATATTATATATTATACTTAATATAATTAGGATTAATAGTATCACCGATTAGTATTCTAACGGTATTTAGGTATTCATGGTATTCTGGATAGTATCGGCCATTTATTATTGTATTGGTAATCGGTTCTATAGTGATTATCGGTAAGTAAAATGTGACGCTCCTGATACTTAGCCAATATACTATCTTATTTCTTATTGGTGAAAATAATTAATGTGAGATATACTTTTTATGAATTCAATAATTAAATCTTAGTAATTCGTAATGGAATAGAAAGCTTCATTTAAAGTTACCAAGTTTTTTTATCCTCGATTTCCTTTTTATTTTTTAGATTATTTAGCGTTCTATTTCTTTTGTTCTTTTAAGTCGTATAAAAATTTACTCATATTTTAAACAATTAATATTATTATAATTAAATACATAATTTAATATATTTATTTAGTTGTACTCTAAAGTAGTATTTTTTTTTATTTTTATTTTTTGTATCGAGGTTACATAATGTAGCAGAGAGTATATATATGATATTAAATGTGTAATATAAAAGTTTTTAGAAAATGTTGATTTTTAAAACTTTTAAGGATATATTTCATATTTTAGATTATATTATGCTGAAATAGATGAGGTTTATCTGTACTTTAATACGAATTTGAGTGAGAATTAAGCTGTCCTAACTTCATACAATTTGTTTCTCCTTTGGTTTTATTTTACTATATTTTGTTTCATGTTTTTTTTTTTTTTATTTTTTTTTTTATTTTGTGATTAGTAGTGTGCGGAATTTCATGATTTGCAAGTATATATATATATTATACGTAGTGCTTCTTCTTTGACTTATTTATATATACACTAAAAACATCTAAATGTATTAGGACTTACTAAAACTCTGAAACTAATGTATAAATTATTTACCATCTATAACTACTAAACCGTAATATCTTAATGCTTTGTGTCTTTGAGACCAGTATATAATGTATTAAGGGGGAAAAAGCTCATGCATAACTCGTTTATATATACCAACTTAAATTGAACTTATATTTAAAATAAATCTCTGCAGTTCCCAGACCTACAAGTTATTCACTCATATGTAAATATAAACATATTCTTAATAATATCCTAATTTGTATATACGTCTCGAAAATTTTAAATTATACATTTTCTGAGAATTGCACTCCCCATTACATTTCTACCAGAATTGCTATTAATGATTGTAGCAATGGATTCTCCTAACAGACTGATAGTTATTTCATGCCTTTATGTAAGATTATCCTATTATACTACTTCTCAACTCAGATAGAACTTGTATATATATCTTCTCATCCAAACAATCCTGTCTAAACTCTAGGTTGTAGGGATTTCAATGATACACTGACTGTTCATACAATTCGACGCCTTTCAAATTCAGGTCAGTACTGATTTAGTGCTTGGGTGAAGGGAAAGTATCCGATGATAATTCAAATTCTGAGTATTTCTCATAACGTATCTGCATATATAATAAGCAATTTGATTATAAATCTGAGAAATAACACATTCCGGATCTCCCAACCGATTCTTGAACACACATATAGTTGATGCCTATGTTTATCTATCACTAGTCGTATACTTCTTAACTCTATTAAATATAATACTAACCACTATTTACGCAATATTCTAGGTAAATCTGACTACACTAAACTACTACTTAATTATAACTTATATTTAAACTTCATCTATTATATCCATATCAGAGCTACATACATTCTATACTGCCCTATGCTAGGTATATTATTTTTCTAGCTCATATATTTGATCGGGCTCGATAATTGGTAAGGGCTATTGCGTTGCTATCTTACGCTAAAAGCTATAAATTGAAAGTGACTGCATTTGACTTATATAAGACGCCTTATCAGTAATTCTGTACCGATAAAGTGGATACTGTTAATTGTTAATGGTATAATGAGCATGGTTATCATATTTCCTTTTCATTGGAACTTAAAATACTTTATTTTCTTCCTCAAGATATCCAGGTTACGTTACGTGCTTTTCTCCTTGGTCATCATATGCTAGAGAACATATAGACTTATACGGTAGTATTGTGGAAAGATCTTGTTTTCTTCGGTCACCGACAGCATCCATTTCATTCAGCTAAAGATAAATTGTTTAAGCAGGGGATACTCTTCAGACGAGCAAAGCGGGACTTTCATTAAACGAATAATGCGCTTAGACCTCTCTTTGAGTTCTACCTAACCTGACAAATCTCTTCTCACCTCTTGCTAAAAACATCTAAAACAACTTCTGTAACTTCTGTAAATCATTCCTTCCTCCTCTTATTCGCTTCTTGTATATGATTGTTTTATAATACGCCAATTAGATAAAAAGTAATCATAATTTACATCTCTTTGTGCCTTCCTTATATATTTTATCTATCGTAACATCTAACTACACTTCAGGACGATTTCTGGATTCCATTTATCTCCTTATCTACCTCTCAGGTGGCCTTATGCCTATTATATACCTGTCAGTTTCATTTGATTATCGGTATAGTGTCAATGAGTCTCTATTATCTGTAAGTCTTTATAATTAACGTTAATGAAGGATGACGGGTGGCCGGTGATTGAGTAATCTCTCTCCAGAGTTTTGAGGAAGTTGCTTTCTATCCGTGCTATACCCACCCCTCATTCAACTAATATTCTTCTAGTATATGCCATCTCAATACTATACCCATCATTTCCTCTCATTTGGAAGCGCGATATGTCCAATTCACTATTTGATTCTCACGAAAATTGTATAGCTACTTTAGTAATCTTTCTAACTATGCGCCCTTATAGCTCTCACTTGATATTCTTTTCTTAGAATCTGTGTGAGAGTGTGGTGTAGAGTGAGCTGGCGTGGTGTCGTATAGGAGGTGAGGGGTGCGGGTAATCGTGTGTGCGTTCTTTCGTGAGAGCGGTGAGAGCTTTTCGGTTGACTCGAGATCATACTGCGATATACTTTCCTAATTTATAACTAGAATTTATTGGTTTGTCCGCCTATAGTACTAGTAGTAACATAGCTAATAGGCAAGATATTTATACTATATATATATATATATATGTGTGGTGGCGCATGACATATCCAAAGATTTGACCGGGTTATGGCACGCATCATGCTCTCCAAGCTCCCCTCCTTTTACCCCTTCTCTTTGCATATTATACTATGTCTAGCTTTCTCTTCAAGTCGCTGATAACACGGTATGGTTGATGGAGCGATTCTTCTTTTATATGTTCATAAATAGTGATCATCCTCTCTCT